>JAHREE010000209.1:822482-849318 GCA_033628505.1 Tringa tobata
TCCTTCATCCACTCCAGCAATACTTGCTTTGACTCTGCATCCTGATACATCTGCAAAGACAACAGCAGCAAGCACCATGTTGTATCAGTCCTGCAGACCACACCTCAGCTCCCCCTAGTTTCCACTGTAACTCACAAACCCACGAAGGAGTCCACTGCACAAGGAGGAGGCGGTATTTTTGAGAACACAAGCAAGATGGTTCATAGCCCTATCACAGAATCACAAAATGATTGGAAGGGACCTCTGGAGATCACCTAGTCCACCCCTCCCCTGGCAGAGCAGGTTCACCTAGAACAGGTTGCACAGGATGGCATCCAAATGGGTTTTGAATGTCTCCAGAGACAGAGACTCCACCAACCTCCCTGCGCAGCCTGTTCCAGGGCTCTGTCACCCTCAAAATAAAGAAGTTCCTCCTCATGTTTAGATGGAACTTTATACGTTCAAATTTGTGCCTGTTACCTCTTGTCCTGTTACTGGGCACCACTGAAGAAAGACTGGCCCCATCCTCTTTACACCCTACCTTTAAGTATTTATCAGCGTAAATAATTTCCATGCTATTCCCAAAACACAGCACATTTACCTGCATTCTCTCTAACAGCCCCGTCAGAGCCTGCTGCCAGGTCAGGGAGTGCATGTACTGCTCTGTGTTTATGATCCGAATCTCCGTCTCCAGTTCAGGAACGATGGCTCCAGTCCTCCAGCCGTGACGCAGCATGAGGTCCTAGAGGTCAGGGTGAAAAAACAACCAAGAATTCAACATAAAGATTGAAAGCCAAACACAACCCTGTTTCCTAGAAGTGATCTGTTCTTAATATAGATTCTCGGGGGACAGACATCCATGGCCCAGGCCAGGTCATGCCGGTAACACCCGTCGCCTGGCCACCAGCTGTGGAGAAACGTCAGATTCACACAAACTGCTCTTGAATTCACAGACCAACAGATGTTCTTTCCCCACAGAAAGCACTTCAGGAGTCCTTTCTCCACTACTTGATTCTGTATGACAGCAGCGTGGGGATGCCTATGTACATGCCCCAAAAGCAGCACCCAGTAGAGCATCCTGGAGACCTGAGGACTCTGAGCAGGGCCCTGCCTTGCTCTCCAACACAGCTGCAGCCATGCCAGCCACACAGGCTTGCTCTCACCTCACTGGAGAGCAGAGGCCTTCTCACTTACCGCAAGGTCGCTGTACAGATGGTCACCAAAGTAGAGCACTTTGGACCCACGCCATCCCGTCAGCCTCAGAAAATCAAAGAGGTTACCCTGTAAGTAAAAGGAGCACAGAGAGAAACGCGGTTACAGGCCAAATGCTACCACCCTCACCGCATGGTACTGGGCAGCCACCTCAACAGCACTGTCAACGCAATGGGATGTGCCACCTAACCACACACAGATGTGAGCACTCTCATGAGATGTCAACCTGCTCGCTCCTCTACCATCCAAACCCAGAGGTTTCTGTCCTACCCTGCCTTATGTCACTTTCTTCCCATGTGACAACCTCCTGTACCCCCTCAGCTTTTCTCAGGCTACAGAAAAGGCAGAAACCCTTCCAATCCCAACAGGCAATTCAGGGGAAGGCCTGTGCTCTAGGGCACAGCAAGTCAAGAGGATTACATGGAATAAAAAGGCAACAAAAGGAGGCAGTTTAGAGGTCACAAGTGAAAGACACCTAAATTAGAAAAGCCTGAGTGATGGACAGAAAGAACCCCAGGTGTTCTGGCTTTAGAATTTGCTGGGTTCAGGTGATAATGATTTCATCTCACAGGGGGCATCAGAGGTGAGCTGAGCACCATCATGCAAGGCTTTTGGAGTCAGAAGCAGTTGAAGCTGGTTCTCACATCACAGACCACCATCCCAACCCAAAATTTAAGAACACCCACGCGCTCACAGGAACTGCTTAACCAAGCCAAAACCCAGGCAGATTCACAGCTAAGTAAACCAAACCAAACCAAACGTCAAAGCACCAGCTAAAGCACAGCACAGAGAAGCTTTTAAGGCTTTCAAAACATCCATCCACACACAGAGGAGACTTCAGGGACCCCCCTTCCATATCCGCACAAGTTTTCCACATGAGTCACAACAGAAACAAAACCCACTGGGAAAGCAAAAGGCCCACCAATGCCAGCAGACCAGACTGTGCCAGCACAAGCAATCCGTGCAAGCCACTCACCAGCAATCCCTCCCACCAGTTCCTAGCGCCAGGAAAGCACTAGCACGCCTACCCAACAGCACTGGCCCAGGCAGAGAACCCCCAAACACAGGCAGGTTCCCACAAAAGCCTGAAGCCCTGCATGTGGCCACTGGCAACGTGCTGTATGCACCGTACTGGATGCCCAGATCCAGAGTGCTGGGCCTCCCGTTGCTGCAGCTTTCCCTTGATAGCACAGAAACACGGGGCCAGCCAGGCCTCCACATTTCTTGGACATGACATTGGTGCTGCTCACTTGAGGGGTGCTCAGGAAGCCACTGGCAAAGCAAAAAAACGAACCCTTGGGAGGAGGACGGTCCTTTTGCTGTGCTCTGGTCACCTCAAACAGCAGTGGATCTGACAACCAGGAAACTTGTGGTTGGACCTCCACTGAGCACAGACCTATTATATGACTTCCAGGAGCTGGCTCTCCTTCTCCCCTTCTGAGATCGCAGACGAGGGAAGGGGTGGGAGTATATACATCCCTCAAACAGAAAACACCACATCTATCAAAAAGGAGGGACTAGAGAGTCATCACTTGAACTTGCCAGTCCCCAGTGCAAAACACCGATCCCTGAGATCTCATGCATATCAGATGATACCCACAGCACAACGGCCACACAGCTGTGCCTCAGGGGACAGGAACAAGTCAGCTCAGAGGCCTCTAGCAACATCATGAGCACAGCAAGGACTATGGCCACTCACACTTGCCAGAAAGAAGCACATAATGCCGCTCCAAGCAACCAAAAATTCTAGGGACAGGGTGGCTTACAAACCAGGATACGCACTGTCACATCCCAAAAACTACAATTAGGCAACAACATTGATGCAGTCAGATAAACATTCTGGTGGAGAGAAGTGGAAAGGAACCCAAAATCCCACCCTACTCTCCTTCCTCCCTCATCTTTTCCTTTCCCCAATGCACCATTCATTCAGGTGAGGAACTTGCGGCCATAGGATGGGGCTGGTCAAGAGCAGGATTTCATTCAGCAATAAACCCCACGGCTGAGGTGCACCTTCTCATCTAAGGGAGCTGCTAACCTACTGGGAGAGAGACTTTGTATGAGTTCTGCTCGCATGTTCCCAGCTCCTAGCTCTTGACAGAGCACTTTGACAGACCACTGGACAGGCCAGAGGCTTCCCAACAGCATTACTCAAGGACATGACCTACTTTTCTATCACAGGTCAGGTCCCAGCTACTTGACCATGATCTCACTAACAGTTTCTTCCCGTGGGACTGGACGGCTCACATAACCAAGAACAAACCGTCCTAAAGCCACAGGCTATTTGTTCTCAGGGGACAGAGCAGCTGTAAGGAGAACACCCCAAGGCAGCAAGTTCACCAGAGTAACAGCCCATCCTTCAGACACATTTGTCCTTCGGGAAGGGGAGAGAGATGTGAACCAGCCTTTGTCCCTATTTGATTACCCTCATTTTTCTGCTCCCTCCGCCACAATTCCACCTTTTCCAACCTTATGGAGGGCAATCTGGACTGAGGTGTGAAAGATCTTTGCATACACATCAGATTGCAGAGAAGTCTGCCTTCTTACCCTGAAGAAGCAGGCTCTTGGGAGCCCCTCCAGGACAAGAATTTCAGGACTAGGACATCACAAGAGCTAAGGGAAAACTGCACTATTGGCCATGCTGGACAACATCAGAAGAAAGCTCCTAGAGTCAAGGCTTGACTGTATGCTGGGGAAGGGGGCACCCCTGCAAGACACACAGAGGGTGTTTCCTTACTACCCCTTCTCACACAAACAGGGCAACCACAGGGGAAAACTCAGCCTGGCAGAGAGAACTTAGCACAGGTCCTGGGCAGAAAGGCAAGCAGCTGACACTCCAACTTAAGTGGCCCTTCTCTGTCTTTTCCCTCCTTGTCCCTGGCCCTCCATCTCTAATGCCAAGCTCACTTGAGCTGGATGGAATAAGTCAATCCCGTTACACAGCTTTCTGCAGCATGACCCCCCCACACAGCTGGGTGGAAACTTTCAGAGCTGCAGACAAAAGGTTTTCCTGCCAGGCAGCTCTGGTGTATCTTATTTCAGCTCTGCATCCTGCAACTAAAAAACTGTGATTGTCGGGAGAGCAGCCTTTTCCACACCTGGCATGAAGTATCTCTCACCGTTCTCAGGTCAGCTTATCGCAAGCCGACAGGCAACACAACCCTTGGCAGGGTTTTCTGATACACAAAAAGACTCTTTATTCTAATGCTTACATCCCAGCAGAAGCTGGAAGGCTTTTCAGAGGCATGCAAATGGCAAGACTATTGCTCCACAGTAAGAGACATGCTGAAAGCCCTCAGGGGGACAGCATCCTACCCGGCCAGCAAGGGCTCCTCTGCATGTGGACAGAGGGCATCTCTCGCTGCCACCAGCCAGCGCAGCACACACAGCCTACAGCGGGTCTTCTTACAAGTGCCCTCTAATTCTGCCATAGGCCCTTTTTCCAAGGATTTCCATTTTTGACTTTTCAAACATCAGTGTCAAACCTCCACAAGCAACCTATCGACGAACCTATCATTTTTCCCTGCCCTGACAGGATTTTCATGTTTTCCAGTGAATTCTAGGCTTGTCGAGGGACTTCCAAAACTGGAGGCTTATGAGTCCCCACCATTTCAGACTCTTGTTTCATATCCCTTACACACTCAGGTCATTTTACCTCTTTGTAGATCTTTCCTTTCTCCAGCTGGTTTATTTTGTCCCACTGCAGTGAGCCTTTATCATCCAGTTTTCGAAAAGGTCTGGAAAAAAAGCAGGGAGACGTCAACTTCTTTTGATTTTTGGCGATTGTTACCCAGCAACCTCAACATTTGAATCAGAAAGCTTGTTTACCTATGTAACAACTTGTAATAAAAGCTCTATGTGAGAAGTGACCTTCTGGGCCTTCTGCATTATTTTCTCAGGGGAAGAGAAAGTGCAAGAGGGAAATACCTTTTCAAAAAACTTCCATTGATTGTAACTATTTCATGCCAATATCCCTAACAACTCTTTTTGCTTTTCAGATACAGAGAAGAGGAAAATAATAATAAAGACTCCCTCTGAAATGCTACGGCCGAGAACACTTTGCCATGAAACACTTTGTGTGCCGGTCCAGTCTGGTTATGCCCTAGCCCAACAGTGACTGTGGAATGTCTTAATAGGATAAAGCAGTCTCTGTGCTGATCTCAGTAGCTGACCTGAGCTGGCTGCTGTTGTTCCCAAGGCATTGCCTGGTTACCTTCCATTTGGACAGAAGCAGCAAAAGAAGGCTTAAGTTACTTGACCCTCCATGAACATTCATGCTCAATGGGAACAAGAGTTCCAAACTGTGAGCTCTGGGATCAAAAGCCTTGGTACAAAGCTGCTCCTGCTGCAAGCAGAGAACAATCTCATCCAGAAGTATTGTATGATCCTGAGCTGCTACAGGCCAGAAGGAATCCAGCCTCCCACCATGAACTCTACAGCCTACCCGGGCAAGGGGCTCCTCAACCACAAGTGGTGTCCTGTGAACATCTGCATTTTCCCTCGGAGAAAACACTCCACTGTTCCCCACAGCTCCCCATCAGGAGGTTCCCCTCACCTTGGATGTATGTGCCGTGTCATTCCACTGGCTCACTGTGAGTGGACCTTAGGCACCACGTAGCCATAAGGTTTTATCTTCTAGAGAGCCAGATCATCATAGCTCCAGGCTACTTTGTAAGACACTTCCCCTACATCCCATGAAGAAAACCTTTGCCAAGTCAGCACAGCTTATAAAGCCTTTTTGTAGGTTTACTCCAGTTTACGCTACCGGCCTGGGAAATAGGGGAAGAAAATACATAAAGAGGAAAGAATAGACCTCTCCCTCAAGGACAGTAATCCCTGGTCAGTCATAAGTTGAGGCAACAAAGCAGACACAAGTTCCCAAAGCAAATAATCCAAAGAGCAAGGCAAGGACAGCAGCTTGTCTATCAGCTAGTCCCTCTGCAGCTCCTAACTGACCACAAAACCCAGCTGCCATGTACAAAGGCTTCCAGAGCTGCCAATTACCAAACAGCATGTATCCAGTAACTGAAAAAAATAAAAACAAAACCAACCAAACAAAAAAAAAAAACCAACCCCAAAGCAAAACAAAAAACCAAACCCCACGATATTGCTGTGGGGAACAGGAAAAGGAAAGATTTTGGCACACTCTCAAGACCTAGAGCCAAGAAATGGCCAGCTCTCACACACACCATTCCACAGCTTTTTTCTTTCTAAAGATTTAAGTACATTATTAGCCCTCAAAATCTAAGTTAAGCCCAGACCATGACAAAACTGAAGAGGTTTAAAAGATAGCCAATTTTAGAAACACGCTTTCTGCTTGGCACTACCTGCTCTATCCCCTTATTCCCAGACTGGTCAGTTTTCATCTCCTCAGAATCCAAGAGGGCAGCAGCAGATCGGATGCCTCCTGGACCTAGATTATGCTTAGAAAACCAGTACTCTTTTGGAAGGTAAAAGGAATCATTGACTGCAGAGAAGGGGGCCTAAAACCTCAGGCCCACAGGATTGCCCCAGGACACGTACTTCCGCCGATCAGTGAAGAAGTTGGGCTTGTCAGCTTGCACAATAACCATGTCAAATAAGTCCCGCCAGTTCTTGCCAACCATGTGTTTCATTCCTTTGTCCCTAAGGGCAAAGGAACAGAAAAGTTAACAGATCCAGTACTCTTTTTCACCCAACACTGCATCTTTACAACAGTCTGTCTTAAATTTATTTCAGTAAGAGAGAAGAAAGCAGAGAGATTTATGGTTCCCCAAGGCTGTTTCATTGCATTGAGGATTGATGTGGTGCTTTGACCATTTCAAGCTGTCCCACCCTTTCTCCTGTACCACTGGAAGTCCAGAGAAGTCTGTGATGCAGCAAAAGCTACTACAGGTAGTCAAAAGTGGCAGCTCTGTAATGTTGTGGCCGGCCACAGCCTCTAATCTTCTAAAAGTGAGAATCAATGGTGTAGAGAGAACTGTGGGATGTAACGTTCACCACAAACGGTTCCCAGAGAGCACTCTCATCACTATTGCCACAAAACCCTCTACTGTACAACCTTCAGATGCTCACAGGAGAGACTGTACTGTACAGCTCTTGCTGTGGTGACCCACTGATGTGCAATAACAGTACTCACACAAAGCTAAAGGGACTGTTTGTAATGAGGAAGAGTTTCTTCTTGTGGTTCACCAGGCGGTTTAGCACAGCGTAGATTTCATCCCCGTGCAGAATATACTGTTCTATATTGGAATAAAAGAGACATCATTGATCAAAAACTTTTGGTGTAAGTCACAACCACATTTATTTAAAAACAAAACCAAACCTAGCCTCTATACCAATAGGGATGCAAAGTTAGATCAGTTAGATCCACCTCAGGTAGGCAGGTAGTACACCACCATGGTGACAAAACAGCCTTCCTCATCAATCCCATCTAGAGGGAAAAGAAAGACTGAAGAACTGAAAAGGCTGGGGGAAAAAAAAAAAAGAGGGTTGCTACCAAACCGTCACAAGGGACAGGCACAGCCACTCCAGGTCATGTTGCTCCCAGGAGCTTTCTTTTCCATCAATTACTAGCAAGCCTTCCCAGATGGTACCTTTGCATGTTCACTGAATTTCACTGAATTTTTAGANGGGCTCTGGCACCCTCACCCTGAAGAAGTTTTTTCTCATGTTTGAGTGGAACCTCCTATGTTCCAACTTGTGCCCGTTACCCCTCATCCTCTCACTGGCAACCACTGAAAAGAGTCTGGCCCCCTCCTCCTTCAACCCACCCTTTAGATACTTGTAAGCATTGATAAGGTCTCCCCTCAGCCTTCTCTTCTCCAAGCTAAAGAGTCCCAGCTCTCTCAGCCCTTCTTCATAAGGGAGATGCTCCAATCCTTGAATCATTTTTGTTGCTCTTCACTGCACTCTTTCCAGTAGTTCCCAGTCCCTCTTGAATTGGGGAGCCCAGAACTGGATGCAGTATTCCAGTTGTGGCCTCACCAATTCAGAGTAGAGAGGGAGAATGACTTCCCTCGACCTACTAGCCACGCTCTTCCCTGTGCAGCCCAGGATTCCGTTGGCCTTCCCGGCCACAAGAGCACACTGCTTGCTCATTGTCATTTTGCTGTCTACCAGGATCCCCAGATCTTCACATCATGCCAAGGACCACCCCTTGCTTACAGGATGAAGGAAAACAGAAACACAAGCAATGAGGTAGTTGTTTCTTCCATTAAAATAGAACCTCCACCTGACCCTAAATACCACTTGGTTCTTAATGCCACTCTACCCCTCAGCCGTTAGGCATGCCATAATCCAGCATTTCAGTAAATTCTGTGTCCCCCTGATTTCTGTGACTGCATGTAGGGCCTACGCAGTCATCTTACGCAGAATGCTACATAGTATGACACATCAACATGGATTTGGCACCAGAGCTCTATGCGACTCACCCAGATCTTTTTCAATCCATTTGTACATCACTCCTTTCACGTGCACATCTCTAATAGCATCCTACAGAAAAGGGTAGGGAAAAAGGTTTCAGTTTTACATATGGTATTCCTGTTTCCCAGCATGCAAACCTATTGCCACTACTGAGGACCAATACAGTAATGACACATCCCCTCTTCTTGCTGAATGAAGAAGCTTCATTAATGCTAAGCAGAGGACCTTGTACAGCAAAGCTCACCAACATACCAAAAAGAAGAACACAGTGACTAGCTCAGCCAATGCAATACAAGGGGAAAAAGCACAGCTTCCTTCGTGTTCCTGGAAACCAGCACATGTTAACCCACTGTTATCAAGGCAATCAAGACTGTGCAACTCCAAACCATTTATTGCCCCAAAATTGTACTGGCCCAGACACTAGCTGGCTTTTCTTCCTCCCTATGCCTGCAGAAGCTCTGCCAAATGTGACCCAGAGGATGGGAGTGTGGCCGAGGTGAACAGCAGCAGAGATGAGCATCTGAGTCCAAAACATTCCCCACAGGCCAGAGGGCTACAGCTCCTGGCCCCAGATGGTCAGTGGGCACAGGAGAAGCTTCCTCTAAGATGGTGAGGGTTTTTTGCCAAAACAGAGCTGCCCGCTTTGCAGGAGGGATGCAAGTTAAAACAGATATTGTCAAGGGCATCCAAACATCCTCTAATTTCCAGGCCAGAGGCCAAGATGCTACACGTTTTTGGACACACCCAACTGAGATTCTTCCCAAGTCTCCATCCAATGAGATTTGCCAGATACACAAAACCATTTTGTTTTGTTTGCACATGCAAACACTTGTTTTAACTGTACTGTTTTCATCCCTGACAGGTAAACAAATGCTGCCTTTCCCCAGGACCCTTAAATCCCTATTACACTCCACATTCTCCTTCAGGAATTGCCCTTTTGCACACAATGCCACACAGTCAAATTGGTCTCACTGCAGCACTGGTGAAACCTGCTCATCACCCCAAAAATAATTTCCTTCAAAGCTGGGAAAGAACCAGAATTTACAACTTAGATGGGGGACAATGAAGAAGGAGGCACTACGTCTTCAAAAAAGAGTTTTAGGAGTCTCTTTTCATTTGAAATGTGGATTTGAATGGTAAAAAGACAGAGGTCACATCACACCAAGTGTGTGTCTTAATGGAAAGAGCATGAACAAAAAGCAAGCAGAATTGTGCTCCTTTCCTAAACCCCTGCTGCCCAAAATTCAAAAGAAGCAAAAGGAAAAAAAAAAAATAGACAGGAGAAGAATTATAACGTTACTGCAGGTAAAACCTTGGTAGCCTGAGGAGGTGTCAAACAGGCTCAAAAACTCCTCCAGAGGATATCAGGGTAAATTGTACGATCTCACTCTCAAATACAAAGCCACCAAACTGGTGTGACAGGACTACTTGGTTTATATGTCAGCTTCACCCTTTACCATTGCCTCCGGGGCTGCCCTTTTGACTCAGTGCAGTCTCCAGCACCCAACCTCTCCCAAACACACAGCGCTGCCATCAGGATTGCCACTGAGAGTTACAGAGGAGCGTCAGGCTTAGACATGTCTTAACCCAGGGTGAGCCTGCATTGTAATAACAGCTGGGGCTGTGCAAGTCCTCTCAGAAATCTGTCTGTGTGGGCACCAAAGGATCCCTGTGCTCACATCTGCAAACCATTTGTGTGCACTCAGGTACTGCAAAGGGATAATTTTTGCAAAAATGTTTGTTTATGCTCATTGCACAGAAAAGAAATCAAGCACTCTGCTGCTGAGAGCACAGGACAGTCCCCAACTTTTCAGTGTAGATTTCAGGTATTGGCACAGATTTTTCTGTTGGAGCTCTCTTTTCTGCTTACCTCAGTTGCTCCTCTGGAATAACCACATCCTTTAGCAAAGGATGCAAAGACAAATGCCAGGATTAGCACTCGGGAGTTCTGGGCCTTAAGCACACCATTTGCCCTGTATTAAGCATGTGTCAGGCTGTGGCAAACACCCAGCTGCTCTCAAGATTTCTATTAGGAACATGTCTATTTTGACCTCAAAAGAAGGTTCAGAAGACACTCTTAACAAAAGGCCTGGGGAGTCAGCTGCATCCCTTCTTCCCATTTTCCCCACCCAAAGAGTGAAAACAACCACAACAACAAACACCCTAGAAACGTGTTAAGGTCTTATGGCTGACATGCTCTTATCAAGCTCTAACAGAAGGTCAGAACGTAAGCTGTAATCCTTGGCTGCAGCAAAGCAGGAGCAGATCCTTATCACCAAAGAAGCAGCACAGATGTGGAGCTCCATTTCCCTCACAAGAAGCCTGAACATTGTACGTATGGGCTGCTACTAGTGGATGAGCATGAGATTCCCACAGGTACAAATCAAAAAACCCCTCTCCATGGAAAAAGGCATGCACTAGGGCTTGGCTACCAAGGAAGATGTATCATCTGTCAACAGAAGACACCCCAGGCAGCAATCTCAAGCATTTACACCTTGTCTACAGCATTAACTGAGAAGTCAAACAGTACCTCCTAACAATGCTGATAATCCTGCACAGCCCTTTCAAATACCAGGAGTGAAGCTGGAAGGCACAGTTAGGACCTTGGAGTAACTGCTTCTTGAAAGTAACAGTCACCCCCTGGAAAACACCCCAAAAGGATCAGACTACTCTGTAGTTGCAAAGGGAAGGGGTAGATTCTCAGGGCAGACAAGGGCAGATGTTTCATAACAACCACTTTATAAAGCAAACTGGTACATGGTCAGACCAAGCCTCTTTGGAAAATGAGATATTAACGGGAAAACATGGAGCTTAAAAGTCTGCAGAAGGAGAAAACATTTACACAAGCTTTGTGACATATTTCCCACTGAAGAACCTCCAACCTAACCAGCCTAGGCACTCCTGCAAGAGATAATGTACAGCAACACCACTTCTGTAGTACAGACAGAAACCTAACATGTTCTGAAAACACGGCTTTGAATATTCCCTGGTAATGCTTTAATCCAAAGGGGCAACAATGCTGTCATATTTGGCCATTCACTAACAACCCTTAGGTTTGGGTACTGCAGAGCTCATCAGCGCTAACAAGCCAAGAAACTCACAATTCTGATGTGGTATGAGCTATGGGGCAGTTGGCATTTCACTTACAGATATATCCTTGTAAAGATGCACTTGGTCAAACTCAATGCCATGAGTTATGAAGTAATCAATGACCGATGAGAGCAGTGTCATTTCAGGAAGAGAAAAAATATCCATAAACTGCTTCAGTGATGGACCCTGGAAAGCAAAAAATGAAGGAGATACATTAAACAAAAAAAATACCAAGCTTTTTTTTTTTTTAAAAAAAAAAGCAAAGCCAACAAACAAACTCATATCAACCATTACCACCCGGAATACATTCCAGGCTAACAAAAAGAAAAACACTGATGTGGAAAGTCCCAGACAATCAGCAAGTAGCTCTCTCATCTCAACCAAAACACTAACCTAATGACAAGAGAGAGACTTCTCCTTCACAGCAATCATTAAACAAACCCAGCACCATCAACACCATGGGGTGACGGTGGAGGAAGCGGGGAGTCAGTCCTAGACACTAACTTTTATTTCAACCCCATGCCCTCTGCTTCCCACCCGGCCTCTTGGCATTACCAGAGATGCCAACAGACAACACTCTGCTACAGAAGCAGCTATGGCCCATGCTGAAGGTGCCCCATTGCTCATCTAAACCAGGCTGTAACACTGGGCACATGGGCACCAAAGCTGCTCTAACCACATTCCAGTGAGCTTTCACACAGCAATGCAAAAATCACTCCAACAAGCAGTTTGCCAATGCCTGTCTGCCCTTGAGTCACTATGGAAAACCCAGAGTGGGCACAAAGAAGAAGAAAAAGAACTTCAGCCCACCCAGCAGTCAAGAAGAAAGGGACAATTAAATCCCAACCTTGCGTTAGGCATAGCTGCTGCTCACCCATACATTTGCTATTTTTATTGCCTATCAATCACAAAACTATCAGCAGGTCAACAGCCAACTTTGGCTCCAGACAGGCCTTCCAGTAAAACAAATCTTGTTTACTCAGTATGTACCGCCTGTGCATAGGACTATAGTGAGTCTCACTGGTAAGCTGAGGCTGGAATTATTTTTTTCATCTTTCATTGCTGAAGGGCCAGATCAGCCAAGGGGACAGTTACTAAGGTCTTGTATATGGAAAGCAACTTGGGAAGCACGAGGACGTCTCAATGAACCCAGCACCAGAGATGCCCTGGCAATCCAGCCACAACATGCCTGTGCATGTGAGCTTTGAGCAATCCATGACTGACAGCTGGAAAGTTGCAACTATCAAGACTTATGTGCATTTTGATGTGTGGTTCCTAACGGAACATTTCTTTCACTAGCAAAACCAAAATTTCCCCAAAACAGCCTCCACCTGTTTTTCCTGTTCAGGGATTCTGGGAAAGAAGCAAGATGGACACAGACAGGCATTTCCTACTGAAATCACTAGGTATGGGATTTAGCAGACTGCTGCAGAGCAATGACCTGTCCCACCCTTCAAGACCGTAAGCATAGAGGAGACAGTTAAATGCTCAATGTTATGTCAATTTTGATTTCATTTTTGTGCCTTGCATGATTATCCTACAAGAAAAGTACAGCCTCCCCCTGGTTCCTTTTAGTGACCTTGAGTTCCTTACAGCAGACACAGTTTTGCTGGATGCAGATACCCTTAGTTGTATACACTGTTGTTCTCTTTGGGATCATCTATTAATTTCTGGCATTCATTACATTATTAGGAGAGGAGATTCACCTCTTTGCAAAGAAGAAGCTGGTATTCCTACTACTGTGGACAAACATTATACCAATTTTTTTCAATGCTAACCACAGGAAAGAAGAAAACATTTGGTACGTATGAAGCAGCACAGAAAGGCACCTTGGCATGAGCACCTGGTCCTACAAAAGGCCACAACTTGAGGCAAATTTAGTGTTTACAATTATTTTACAAGAAAGGTGAAATCATCTCAAGTTTGCCAGGAGAGAGAAGAGTTGCACAGCAGGAGGCTAATCAAGCAGAGTTTACTGACATATCAAATTCTAAACAGAAACATCCTATTTCAAAGCTGGAAACAACACTGAGCTATAAACAGAGTATACATGTATCCAGAAAGCAGCCACTCAGATGAATTGTTCCCAAGAGAGAGAGGGAGGAATCAAAAAGTGGCCTTGCTGAGACTTCACACAGCAGACTCAAAGGGGTATTACCAGAGGAAGCATGCCCTTCTCCTTCCAGCTTCCCCTAAGGCAACTGAACTAACAAAGGGCAAGAAACAAAGCAGTTCTGAAGGGAAAGGGATGTGAACGGCCCCACTTGCCCACCACATCACACTAGACAGTAAAGAAAGAAAAATATCTCCTAACTTCCTCTAGTTCAGGCAACCAAAGGATTTCTACAGCTTGTGCAGACAGTAAGCTTTTCTGCCTAAAACTCATGGATGCCAACCCTAAGAATAATACCTACTGAGTAGGTCTGAAGAGGTGTGGAGGTGGACCCCGTTCATGAAGGAAAAAATCCCTACCCAAAACAAATGAGACAAAGGCATTGGGAGCACCCTGCTGCTACACACACAGAAGCCCTCCCACACAACTCACTGCAAACACCACCACAGCAGGCTGCCTTGGTAGCTTGGGAGCTAGATTTCGACAAGGAACAAGCAGGGGACATCTCCCTATCAGTCTCCAGAGCCATTCAGCTCTAGGCCAATAGCCCTGGTGTTTAGGAATGCTTCTCAGATGGCTTTCACATGGTAAACTGCTAAATAACCTCTGGGGCAAATTCCCACTAGAACAAAAACATACACTGCAGCTCACTAGGGACTGAGCCTTTTGGAGTCCAAAGGAGGCTGGAGTCATTTACATGCACATACAATTCACTCTGTTTTCCTAGCTCTTAAAAGAGCTGCTGCATCCCAGCAGTAAAGGGCTTATGATACCTTGCCATAGAAGTCGCTCATCTGGTACAGGGGGATGTGCTGCGTACCACCGTAGAGTTCGATTACCTCTTCATCAGGCACTGGTTTGAGCCCTCTAGACACAAAACAACAGAAATTGTTTGTCAATAATCACCAATCTGCAAAGAGCTACAAACTACAGAGAAAGAGAAGATTGAACAAACAGGCTCTTTTCTATAACTCACAAATTTCTCTTGCACAAAAGAGATAGGCAGAGGAACCTGAAATCTCCATGGTTTCTTAAGGTTCACATAAAATCTTTCCCAAGACAATCTTCAGATACCTTGTTTGCCCCTTCAAGTTAATTGAGGGGTTTTATGCACATTCCAACAGAGAGTTCAGACAGTGGCATCTCTCTGTATGCTGTCAATCTGCTGACAGGACTGCCCCACCAAATCGGCCCCACGACCTGACTCTGGCAGCACTAGGTAACTGTAGGTTTGGAGAGGTTGCTTCCAGGAGGTATGTCTACCATTAAATGCAAAGGTGTGGGGAAAGAGCTTTCCTATTCAGCTTTCCTAAGCAAAACAAGTTCTTTGCTAAAACCATTCAACATTTTTCCTCAAAATACCGTAATAACAGGTATGGCTATAAGCTGTACCGTTCGTTGACATCAGGTTATCTGACTGCTGCAGGTATTGCCTCTTGCACAATTTTTGATGGCTGTTTACTCAAGCAGTCAGCAACTTTCCCTTTCTCCTTCCCCATTCAATCACAGTACAGCCTCTGAGAAGTTAAAAGTTGCCTCAGTTGTGTTCAACAGCAAAGGACACTTCAGGAGAAGGGCGCTTCAAGAAGGATAGTTACAAACAGATAATAGGGGAAAAAGTTTAAATGCATTTTAGCTAAGGATCTCTTTATGAAGCTGGAGTGAAATATGGGGCAGTACCTACCTCTCCTTCCCCACCCCCCCCCAAAAGCTAGCACTCAAAGAAGCCAATTCCCTCTGATTATGAAACTCCCTTTTTAATATTCTTAGAGTGTTTACTGTAACTGAAGCTTAACAGCAAAAGGGCACAGTTCAGGGAAAAAAAAAAAAAAATTGGTTTCCACGCTCAGGAAATACAACACAGATTTACAGGAGCTTTGCTACCAATAACTATTAATTACTACTTCTTAGACACGACCACCACTCCACTTTGGGGTAAGGTTTTCTTCCAGTCTTCAATCTCACAGCTTTTTGGAGAAAGGTTTGCTTGGTACTCTTTCAGACACTTACTCCAAAGCACACCCACCTTTCTTTGGAAAACAACAAAAGAAGGAAACCCAGGATAAACTAGGCCTTAAGCGGAGCCCAGATTCTGAGGCATCATTACTTTATTGACATGTCTGCACTGCTTTAAGATTTTATTTGCACATCCAGATCATTCTCCTCTTAGCTTTGTGACAAGGTGCAGCAGACCACTGCTGGGATACACTCCTGCCTGGAAAAGACAGGCCTGTACGTGGACCATATACAGAGGAGCCCTTTCCTAGTTGCACTGTTTGCTCACAGACATTAACCCAGATATGCTGCAGCTGCAACTCAGACATCACACAGAGTACGTGACCAGATGTGTCATTAACCACTACAAAAAGCTCCAGGTCTTCCCACCCACACGTGGCTTGAAAGCTTGAGAAAAGTAACTCCCTGCAATTATGTGCCAGGTAAGCATTTGAAGCAAGTGCAAACAGGATAAGCCAGACACGACTGTGCTCTGCTCAGAAAAAAAAAAATAAATGCCATGAACATACACTCAGATTTATTAATCCACCTTTGCATATATATGGGCATTTAGAAAATGATTTTCAGAACTGACAGACCTATATGCCGTCCCCAGCTGGACATAATGGAAAGCATCGATCTTCATCAGAAGACTCTGTGATAAGGGATAGACATTTACTCTTAGAATTGAGTAAGTTTACAATGAAACCTTATTTAAGTTTCAAGTTCCACACAAATTACATTTAGGAAATAAAATTCAATATAAACATCCCACATCAATGTACTTTGAGCTGCATTTACTCCCCAGCCACTTTTACATACACTTATTCATATTGTGACTTTTTGTTTTGGCCTCTCTGGCAAAAGACCATCTTTCTATGAGCTGAAATACCACTGTCTGTTACACTCCAAAGTTTGTGGACAGGGATACAGTTGAAAAACGGGGAGAATAATGCTTCTGTGACTCAGACAGTCTCTTCTTATCTCCCTTCCAAAAGCACACACATTCCAAAGGAGCTTTGTGTGCACAAGAGATCTAGTTCTTGTCACGTTTATCTTAAGCAGAACTAAGTGGACAAGTTTTGGTTCAGAGTGAAGCTGCACCCAGTCATTTTCTTTATACAAGAGCTCTCCTCTCCCTCACTCCTCAACAGACATTTAAGCAAAGATGCTCATGAGCACACCAGGCTGGTAACATTAGAGCTTTCTTTTGTATCAGACTTCTCTATTTGTGAGTCATCCCTTCTCCTCCATCCATCATTCCGAAGCTGTAACACAAGTTCTCAGGGCACAGAAAGCAGCCTTGCACTTAACCCACATTGCTCTGCAACTCAAATAAGGACACGGCATCAAACTATTTGTGCTGTTTCTGCCACAGTGCAAGGTAATTGATTCCACGGAGCATTCACAACCTTCAGGAACCTCCTTATATCATGATACCATATCAGTGCAGCTTGTTACACTGTGGGCAGACCCCCCACTAGTTTGTGAGGAGTGCAGGCAAATACACTGAAAGATTTATTTGGACAGGCACTACCCTATTTTTCGTGTGTTTTGCAAACTGATCCTGAGAAAAGAGAGTTCTCGCCACTACTCACTCGCAGGGCCCTATGCTCAGCAAGGATATATCCTCTGATATATCAGCCAGAGATTTAAATAGAGAAAGAAACTTCAGTATCTCACAGATATAATTCTTACTTTGTAAAGTCAGAGACACGAGCACTCTGCTGCCATGCTGTCACCTCAGTCATGACAAAAGACACAGGAAAACTCTACATAGTTTTCTTCTTCATTCTCTCCCCCCCCCCAGGCCTCCACTGCTGGGGAACAGCACACATGCTCCAGCCTGTACTGCCTGCTTCCCTGAATTTGCTCAAAGCTCAACATAAGAAAAGTTACTACAGTGAAGCAACTTTCCCTGCTGTGCTCCCACCCGACTGCATGGCTGCAGCAGCTGGCATTACATCACTGGGCATCAGGCTTTCAGGGAATCAGTCCAAAGTACTGAAAAGGGTTAAAGCTAATAATGCTTGCACTTTGCTTGCCTGTGCTCCTAAGAAGCATGCATCTCAAGTAGCTTGGATCTTTTTCCAGGCAGTCCTATTATTCGGGGTGGGGGGTGGGGAAGGCTTCCTAAAGCATTCTCCTGACAAGTCATTTCTATTATTAGAGTAAGACATAATGCTTCTGCTCCTGGCAAGTACTTGTAGATGCAGGATTGAAGTTTGTTGTTTAAATTTCCTGAAAGACAGAAATGATCACACAAACAAGCTGAGTTTTTCTATTAATTAGGTTGTGGAATTAAATGACTTTTAAATTGGCAAGGATGTTTACCAGAGGTCTTTGCTAGAATGTCCCATTCTGCTAGAGGCTATGCAAACACAAAAGACATCTTTCCCTGTGAAAGTTTATAAGCAAGGAGGACCCACACAATGAAAAGCATGGCCACCCAGACTATGTACTTCACTAATAGTTTGGTGATCGATGTTATTGTAAGCAATGACAGAAAGTATTTCCACTAAAAACATAACACAATGGAAGACAAAGCCCAGGAGACTGAACTTTGTACAGCTTACCTTTTGTACATCGTAGTGAAGTCCACGTATGGCAAACCCTGGAATGTAGTCATACTTCCCAAGTCCTTCTGGATACTGGTAAGATAGACAGCAACATCATTAGAGGCATAAGCACTGGCTTATCAACAAAATCATTTCACCTGTTGAGTTGGCTTAGTCCTATTAGTTGTCTCACCTGGGGACAAACTGATCAAGGAACAGGTGCACTTAATTTGGCCCCTTCAACAAAGCAAGTGGATGACTGCAGAAAGACATAAGGGATCAGGATCCCCAAAACTAGTTTCTCTCATGTAGGGGACACTAGTGAAAATGTAACAGATTGACTCAGGCAGTGAGGACACTTCTGGTAAGCTCAATTCAATGCATATATTTAGGAAAGCAATGACACTGCAGAGTCCCTCTAAAAAGAAAAACGTGACAAGAAGAAAATGCACAGACCAGTCACCTATTGCGAACAGGGTATCCATTATTGGAGATGCTATACAGCATCATCCACATTGACTTGCATATGTCAAGTCCTGTATGGCTTCAGTGTTGGCCCATGGTTCACGTTTATCCACCATCCATACCTCAAACCAGCAATTCTGTAGGCATTATTTCCATAGTTATGTAAAACAGACCAGACCTTTCTAGACTAAGGTTCCTGCTCCATATTTATAAAACCTCAGGAATGTAGAACACAGTAAATTGTCTCAAAGGAAATTAACTCCACATAGAGACAAAGCTTTCTGCAATCAAAGATTGTGAAACATGACATTTATCTCAATAAAACAAGTAATTGATACATGCGCACAATGCAGCATTTTGCAAGCACGTCTGGGGTGTCGCCAAGACAGCAGTAAGCTTAATTGGGTGGAAATTCTTAGCACATCATTACCTTGAATTGTTCTATTAGGATGTCTCTGGCGGTGTTGAAAATCATAGAGTGTAGCAAATTAGAATACTGTGCTAACGTGTAATCGTAGTCAAAGCCATATATCTCAACATCTCCCAGACTGATCTCGTTGTTAGCGTAGATAGCGGCCGGGTTGAGGAGATTGCAGACTCCTGGTGGAAGGAGATCTAAGAGAAGGGAAAGGGGAGAGGTTAAACAAACTGAGAGGCTCACTGAAATTTCAACTTTTCACTCTGGGCCTGAGAGCAGCTGGAAGTACGACACAGCAGCAGCAAAGGAGCACAGTGCAGCTGTCGAAGGCTGCTGCCCTTAACCCAACTCAAACAGTCCTCCCTGTGAAAAAACACGCTGTGAAACCTCTGGCTGCGTCTGGCGATGATGCTAACTGCTTGCACAGTAAGACTGACCTTTTGTGTCAGGAAGCCCCAAAACAACGTCCTCGGGTCTCTGGCCTACGTGAAGCAAAGCAGACCAGAGATTTTGAAGTGTCAGATTTCTAGCTCACAGCAGCCGCGTTTTCAGCAGACTCACCAACATGAAGGGTGGCTGTAATAAATCACCAGAAAAACATGTGCCCCTCACTTAAAACTTGAGCAAGACAACAGACTAACTGTCTTCTCTGAGAAATCTAGATTACTTGAAATGAGAAATTTTGACATTTGCCTTTTGGCATTTTTTTTGCACAGAAGCAGCCAGACTTCACAGAGTAATCCCGCAGGTACCATTAGGGCTTTTTTAATTATTATTAATCAGTAGGATAAAACAAGATTTTGTACAAACACCAACACAATGTAAAAAAAACCCCAATGAACCACCAAGACATTAAGCTCTGTTCTTGGAGTGCTTAATGCAGCAACAAGTTATCTGCTTTCCTCTGATAAACAGCTGTGGAAACAGCTCAGTCCTTGCATGTGTTTTTAAACTTCAAAACAAGGTTACTCTGCGAGATGTTTGTGAATAACACTTTGCTCCCCAGACCACTGGGAAAATGGGGGTTAAGTGACATAGCAGCTGAGCTACCCCTATATCCCTTTTCAGAGCCAGTCCAGGGAGAGCAGAGAGCTTTAGCTGCACTACAATGGGAGAGACAGGAACAGGACCCTCCCCAGGTTTCCCGCTCCACAAGAGCTGTCCATTGCAAGATGAGAAAGAGCAATAAAAATAGTTCCCCATAGTAGGTTGCCTGGTCACATCCACACTGGGGAACAGAGAGGGGAAGGAGACATTTCCTCCCCCTTTAAAGATAGGTAATTTTCTCTTTTAATGATAGGAAAAGTGCAGACATTTTCCAGATCCTACACAGCATCAGCAAGTAGGATGTTTTTTTCCCTTCCTACCTTAACTTTTGGCTTTTAGCAAGAACCCTGTGACAGTTCTTTAGTCCTTCCTTGCTATAAACCCAAGTTTAATCTGAATCCAGAACAAACGAAATATTATTAGAGATACCAGCCATTCCCAATAAAGATTTTGTCTGGAACAGTTACAGAATCTAGGTAAAAGTCCAAAGTACATTTGTAAGCCCTAATCCAAAGAGGTGACATTTATTTTTCAGGGGAGAGATGTATTACAAAACATAACCATTCCTCTCTCCTAACTCACTTTCCTTTGGCCTTCAAACGCATTTCACCAGGTCAACTAGAGAGGAACTACTAGAAAAGAAAGCAGTATTTTAAGGTAGAAAGGCTGACTTACTGGCTACACAGCAAGAACAAGAGCCCTCTTTCAGTGACTCTGCTGGTGGTAAAGTTCCTGGAAGAGGCTGAAGAGGGTGGATGCAATCAGATTACTTTCCACTGGGATAATAAAAGATGGGAAATGTAAATAGGATCCAGATGATTGCAACTTTCATCCTCTCATCATAAATGCTCTCTGCACCACGAACATAGCTCCGCTTCCTGCCCTTACCTCCAGGCAAGTTGTGGGAAGATCTTTTTCTAAGCATACACTGGGATTTGCAGGGTGTTATTTTTCTTCCTCAAAAAGAAAATGACACAACCCTAATCACATCACAGTGCAAATATGCAGTGCTTTCCTCTCCTAATGAAAACATTCCTTTTATTTTCTTTTCTAATGACAAATGCACACCACTTGCTGTTACTGTATCCCTACAGAGAGGTAAAGCTTTTCCAACATTCACCGTTTGCTAACAGATTTATGAAAACACATTTCGATAGCCTGAGAGCAGTGCAAAATACCATTGCCTGAACCCCATCTCTCCTTTCACAGAAGACGTGAGACCTATATCTAGGTTCAACAACACATGCCTGCCACAACTTTTGCAACAACACAATCAGGAAAAACTAAGGGAGCGGTAGCAGTATGGTTTTGTATCAAGTAAAGGGTAGTTTGAGATTTGCCAAGCACATGAAGCGAGTCTTATCTGTGATCAGAAGCATAAGCAGTAACTGTGCCACACAGTATGATTTATGAAGTATATTTAGACCCACTGGGTGAAGTCATACTCCTCCCTGCCAGCCTCAGTCATATAAAGCCTCTCTGCTGTCCTCTGACAGCCTCCTGCCCAGCTCATTTTATCCTACTCAGACATTTTGTCACTAACTTACACAGCATGTCCTCTCTTACCTCATAAGGGCCGAAGAAAGATGCATACGCTAGCCAAAATGCTTTATCACCATTGCCTCACACATAACATGTTCCCTACGCTCACTTCCCGGAGCACCGCACATCTACGCGCTGTGTTTCCTATTGCACATCATCGTAACCAAACCAAACTTGCAGCAGCTTGCTGACAGCTTGCTCTTTCCACACCATCATCCTCCATCCTAAATTTACAGTAGTTTCAAAGTCACTGCTCTCCTAGAGAGAAGGAAAAAGCTCTGGGTTTCAGTCCAGAGACTCTTGCTGCATGTTTGGCTCAGTGTAAATGTCTATTTGCAGCACCCTCCTCAATAGAGCAGTTGGTGTCAGTCTCCTCTTCATGCTCACACAGTCTCTCCGCAGGTTCAAACTACACCAGGGAAGAGACAGAGGCTGTGAACACATGCGAGATCTGTGTCAATACAACAGCTCAAACATGCCTGGCTTAGTGAGCCAGGTTTCAAGAAGTTTAGGGTTTTGGTTGGTTGGTTTGCTTTGCTTTTTTGTTTTGGTTTGTTATTTGGTTTGGTTTTTTCTTTAAAGATAATCACCTGAGTGGTTACAAATTCTGAGTGCTTAATTAAGTCCTTGGCTGTGGACTTGGGCGCTGCTGATGTTCAGCAGGTAATCTGCCAGGGATCTTTGCCTCAGTTTGCATGGCAATCGTCGAGTCAAACAAACAGATGACACCCTCCAGAAGCCCATGAAGATGCCATTTTTCAAGAACGACAGCTTTCGCTTTTCCTCTGCCAAGACACCGAAATAGATTGCAGGACAGATATGATAAATTACAGCAAGAAGAAAAAAAATGGGAAAAAAAAAAGAAAAACAGGTTTTGTTATTTAAAAAGAATGATAATGCCTACTAATCTTTCCATCTGGGTTCTAACTGGAAAGGGAGACAATATCACAGTTAGTCACTGTCTACTCAGCACTTCACCCAGGAAGTATGATCTAAGGGAGAACCGGCATGTGTACATTTGAGGACAGTGGGGAAAAAACAGCTCTTGCAATAGATACAAACCCCTGGAATCTGCATACTTGCACAATTTGCTCTGGTTCGCAACTCTGATGGTTTTAAGGGAAGTGTCTGCATATCCATTGCATATGATGAAACTCAGCAACAAAGGCAGACCACAAGAAAGCGTGTTTGATCTCATGAATTTTTTACACCTGGGTGTAAATGCAAAGGTAAACACTCATAATCTCCTTCATTTTACTACCATGAGGCTCTGAACAGCTGCTTAAATTGGAGTATCTTCATGACAGCACAAGCGCCTCTTCCTAGGCAATAGCCCACATTGTTAGAAAGCAATAACACTCAATCCCCGACACGACAGCAGAGATGGAAACAAAAGCAGGTAATTAACTGCGAACAACGGTTAGAGACGCCAAGACACCATATGGCCCCTTCTGATGTGGAAAACGCTCTGGTCAAGAGGTGCCAAGCACGTTCTGTGCTCTTCTGAGCTCCCGGGGGTACCAACGGCAGCACGCAGGAATTGCTCCTTCTCTCTCAGCCTCCGATCCAGCATGTTAGTGAAGAATATACACAAAAAAGGCAGCTCACACCCACCTACCCACCTCTCACACCTTTTGTACGCCCAGAGGTCCAATACAGCAGACGTCTGTCTTAACTTCTTTGTAAGACTACCAGGGAAAAGAGGAATACTGAAAAGCAGATGACCACCATTCTCCACGTTCTTCATGAAGCAAAAAGTTCCCTTTGCTCACACTGACTTGCTTTCTTAAGACAAACTGCCAATTTTTCCTCCCTTCCAAGCATCTCTTTATCCTTTGGAAGTGTTGTTTTGTACCATTTCACAGCAACTCCTGCAAAGCACCCTAACCAGCTTAAATAGATGCCTCTAGCATGATGGTATGGAGAGGGAAATATTACTTAAAGAGCATTAAATGACAGAGGAACCATGTTTAAAAGTGCTGAAAATTACTTTGGAGCGTAGTCTCGAACTTATGCCATTATACCTCAATATTTTGGGATTTCTCACCAATGAAATTGACACAAATCAAAAGCAATATTAAAAAATATCATCTCTTTCCAAAACAACATCTTTTTTATATACAGAAAGGCACCTCTTTACAAGAAAAAAACTTAATATTTAGGAAAGTGGAATTTGGAAGTTAACGTAACTGGTCACACTTCCAGTTCTGGCTGTTAACTGTCATTTTCAGTTCCAGCTCAATCCGAAGATGCCACAACTCATGAAACCAGCACACTCCCTAAGCAATTTGCAGGGCATTTATTATCATAGCACTAGACTCGTTTCCTGGTTTGGCAAAGAATGAGACCCTTAAATCCTTGTGTCTGCTTGAGATTAGTGACACAAGCAGAATCAAAATGTGCTGGATTGCAAAAAGCCACCTGTGCACCACACCAGAATCACCAACGCAGTGATCACACAGGGGTGTCACCTTCTTTCCCATTTCCAAGACAGGATGGGCACGTGCTGCTGACTGCATCGAGTTATTTAGATACAAAGGTATCTCTTGATCCACACAAACTAAAAAAAGCAAGGACTACCTCTGAGCTACCTCCTCAGTGTTAACAAGAACTTGGTTATGCATTGATATCTGCAAACTTTTCTCGTCTCAGTAGTTCTCACATTTAACCACACTCAAGCTTGTTAGGCAGAGGCAAGAAGTTATTTTAAAGTTATTTTAAAGGTTCTTTTGGAAAGCTGATTTATTATAGCTATGTCTACAAGTTTGAAAGATCTAGGAAAAAACATACACATTTATTTACAGCCAAATCCTCACTTGCTTGCCAGTTTCATTGAGTTTCAGGATTGGATGTTTCACAGAGTGCAAGACTTCAGACACTGCTTACTGAGAGAGCACACTGGCCTTCCCTGACACTTCAGATGGCATCAAACCAAAATGCAGCAAATCTTGCTCAATACCACCACTCTGGCAAATGCAACTACACTTTTCCTTTTCGCAGAGGAAAAAAACCTCACATTAAGTAGAAGCAGTAGCCTCAAATTCTTACAGGTAATAAAATGTTGTTTGTAGTACCATGCTCAAGCCTGGCAGAACACAGATGTGTTTCTACAAAGTTGAGAATTTCTGGTGCCTGTGCTCTGGCCACCAAACCAGTACCACCACTGAGCTTTACTGCACAGAAGCTCTCACCCTACACATCCTGCCCTGTCCAACTTGGTCTGCATTTATCGCTGGAGTCCCCTCTATACAAAAGTGCAATATTGCTCTATAAATCAGGTCCTAAGCAAGAGCTGGTTTGAAAACACATAGTAAATTCTGGCAGAGACCTCTCTCCAAAACCAATAGCAATAACTGACAATATAGGACCAAGGACTCCACAAAGGTGGAGTCTTAGAGGAGGGAGAAGGTGGTACCACAAGAGTGTTCTCAAATTCAGTTGTTGATGAGTATTGAGATGTGACAATGGATTTTCAAATCCATAACCCAACATTCACTTTTACATCAGTTAGAAATCAAGAACAAAGGAACAGCCTGATGTCACATTTTGCACAGCTCAGTTTAACTGTCCAAAGCCACAATTAAAACCAACACGGACCAACTTTGTTTATGCTTTTTCTTGATGAGACTTGAATAACAGCACAGTCTTGAAATTTTGGTTTGGGGAGCTATTCTTTAAACAAATAAGGGGCTTCTTATTTACACGTCTAATAGTTACCTGAAGGTTTGTAAAGAGTCTGCTTTGCAACAAATGGGCTACTTCACCTAACTTCATTTTGCACTTAGCCCTGCTGATTAGTTTTCCATCCTCAGTGACAACTGTATCTCTTGCATCCCAACAAAGTGTAACTATGTCAATACAAACTTCACAATCTGCCACATAGCAAAGTGAGCATTTTCCCAAGAGACCATGACACAGCCGATTAACTTATCTTCATTTACAGTTTCAATACCATTATGGAAAAGCAAAAAAAAAAGAAAATGCTGTTGAGGATATTAAGGTCCAAACACCAGTACAAGTCTTGCAAGTCAGAATTTCTTTCAAGCATTAAGGCAAAAACCACGACTCAGTCTTGGAGCAGGGACGTAACACAAAGCTACAGTGCTCTGTCAGCACCCTGTACTGCCTTCAGCAGTTCAGGGAAAGGAGCTTGCATCCTGCAAAACCTGGAATGCAGCACGCTGAGCACCAACTGTTCAGCAGCCAATTCCTTTATATTTGTGCATCATGAAGGACTTCAAATTTTATGTCAAATCTTGTGTACTGGAAGGTGGGGGAGGAAGGAATGACAGAACTTGCCAGTCTCAGAACAGTGAGATGGTTCTTCCAGATGCCTATGGCTGCTGCCGTCCTCCAAACCCTTAGACAAACAAAAGCTAAGGGAGAGCTATTTAACAGCAGACAAAAAGTCACACTTCCTAGCTCTCTATAGTGCTTACCTTCAGCACTCCAAGAATCAAGAACCCAGCAGGAAAAAAGTTCCCTGAAAGCTATTCTTTCACATTTTTAGAAGAGTTTAATACAGTGGCGATCTGCTGCTGCCTAAAAGACCACAATCCTGCTTTACGCAGGGACAGATTTGGCAAGTGGCGTGAGTCTTCTCACTTAGCAAGACATCAACGTACCTGACAGAGCCAGGTAACTTCTTGGTCAGAGGAGCAAAAACACACACATGCACACACGCGTAAAAGGTGTTTTGCATCTGTAACACAAACTGAGCTCAGGATCAGGAGACATCCTAGCAGCTGTAGCATCACTCTCTTCCACATTCACCCTTGTGCCAATGGTGAGGTGCAAGTTGGATACCAGACTCCTCACCACATCAGTTAACACGACTGTCTATTTTTCCTAGTCTAACCACCTTCCCCTGTGCCAACCAATGGCAAATTAGAGAAAAATGCAACCAACCCTTCATTTAGACCATTTACCATTTTGGGGTGGGGGAAGGCAATTTTGAAGAACCCCACACACTCTGCATGTCCTAAAACGCTGAGACCAGTTGAGGGATGTTTACAG
>JAHREE010000209.1:854245-921276 GCA_033628505.1 Tringa tobata
TGTGTTTTCAGGAGATAAAAAACTGACAAAGAATTAAAGATGTGACTGTGCTGCTGCATATTTTGACTGGAGAGCAAATAGGTTACTTGGGGAGAAGTAACAAGAACCTGGATTTTGAATTTGGTTCCAACGTAGAGCCCAAATTCAGAAACTCATGCATAAGCTTTTTTGCAGTCACAGATCATTGCACTGAAGTGAATCCCAACTGTCGCAATACATTAAAGAATAAAGCATTAATAAAACCCCAGATTTTGAAAATTGCTGAGCTCCATCTGCCTTCACTTCTTGAGCTTTTTGGAACTTCCTTGTGCTTGGTTTCCATAGAACAAATAATTTTTTAAATATCTTTGCTTTTTTTAAGGAAAAGTCCTGTGTCCTTGTTACTTCTCAGTACTCGGGAGCCTGATGTGAAAACTGCCCGTGGCTTCCCCTAAGCCCTGCTGTAACAGCAGAGCGTTTCACAGACAGCAGTGAGTCAAGGTCCAATTTTTCACATCAGAGCTCTTGCTTATTTTGCAGCACTGTTTCCCATTTGCAGCCAAGAGCAGCAGGCGTGTCTGGAAGGTATCTCAGGTGGCTCCAGCTGCTTACAAGAAGTCTGGTGTCAGTGAGTTCTGTTTGTGACCACTGCAGGAATAAAATCCTTCTCTGAGCTGACATCATACCATTTCAGGCAACACAGATCTGTTATGACAGAAGAGGAAGCTTGACATTTAGAAATCTGAAAAATCTGAACTGTATTCTTCATTTCACAATGTGTTTGCTAGTGCTGATCCTTCAGCATTCTTCGATTTTGCCAGTCTCTCGCTGACACTGGAAATAAGAGTAGCCGGAAGGCCCCAGTGCCCAGCCCATTCCAGTACCGGGCACACTTTGGGTGTAGATTAAAATTGATACTAAATCCTCATCTTCAACAACCAATGTCTTCATTTGGATTCTCAGTTTTATCCCCGCTGACCCCTAGTTCTGTGCTTTTTGCCTTCCCCAGTGATCTCTTTCCCATCTTCTCTCTGGCTCTTATCTCCCCATTTCCTTCCCATCCAGCAGCTCTGCCCCATCAGTCTCCTACGGTGGTGGGCAACAGGGAGGAAGCAAGAAGTCTCCTTTGGCTCGGAGCTCGGGCCAGCACTGGGAACACACCACTGCTGCTGCTGTTACGCGCTGCGGGACCGAGCCAGGAACATGGCTTTCGTTTTAGGCGCTGCTGAGCCCCTGCCAGTTCTGGGGCTGAGCACGTCCATCCCTTCTTCAGGGAGTTCATCTGGTGTCAGCCCAGAACACAGCTTGGCATCGACGAGCAGCGGTCTTGTGTTCACTTTGCTGCAGGAATTTCTGAGAATTAGCAAAGCATTTCTGCTGAAAGCTTTCCAAATTGTAGAAGTCAGTCCAATACAGATATCAAGCACGGAAAAGTTCAACTGAGTAAAGCAGCAGCAGCAGAGTCATCTTCCAACAAACAGCGAGTGACGCTTATGGAGGAGCAATGCTGTTCCCACTCCAGCATTACAGAGGGGACAATTTCACTGTCGTTTTTGTGGAAAAAACAGATCTGTTCATTGATCGGTTCCCTGCTGCCGTGCACCCAAGGATGCTGCCAGCTGAAAGACCTGTGGTGAGCCAGGGAAGTCCTGAAAAGTTCTGGTAAAGGAAGCGTGTATGTGCCAGCCTGTACTCCTCCCTGGCACAGGGCTGCCGCAGAGTTTTGTCCCAGCTTTTCAGGAGCAGAAAAAGGAAAAAATAGTCATCCGTTATGTATTGGTGAATTCCTCCCTGGAGCAAAACCTTTACTATCTTCAGTGGAGGTGAGCTTTCACTTTCAACTTCATACAGAGATACAGAACTGTACCTGCACTCTATGGCCAGCCCCATCTCCTTCCAAGAAAGGTGCAAAAATCTGCAATAGGCACGGGTGGGATGATTGATCCTGAGGGATTTCCCTAAATTGTTACTGGATGCACCAAGCACAAGGATTAATTATAGTCCTCCCAAAAAACATTCCACGGAAACTGAATTTGGGCACTCCCTGCAGAGACAGTTGCACAGACTTCATGAAGGACTAACCATCCTTCACCGGTTTTGTCCAAGGCTTTCATTGTGCTTAGCTTAACCTGGGCTGAGCCACCCGCCTGCTGGTTCTGCTGTGCAATTCACTGCATTCTTCTCCATTTCTTTTCATGTCTCTCCTGCTGCCTCCGATAACATACAATACAGATGATACATGATAACAGACGATAATCAGCACAGCCAGACTTCTGCACTGCATTTCTGATCCCTCTTGGTGCAGGAAGGACCGATCTCTCATCTGTGGATGATTTTCAGTACCTCAGACTGAGCAAACACAATGTGGAGGATGATGAGAATTAGTCTCCTCTGTGCAACTGCACCATCCACCATCCAATTTTGCAAAGGTGAAATTCTGTAAAGCTGGCAGCCTGCAAGACAGGCAGTGTTTATCGCCCTGGTCCAAGACATGAGTCCATGTTAATTAAATATAATCCTATCTCTTCTCGGTGTTTAAATTGCTCTTCGTAAATTGTATGTCAGAGGCACCTTGGGACACGAGAGCTTGATACCACTTAATTTTTCTTGCTGTCTGTGGTATTAAAGAAAATTTCTATTCTGGATTTTAATTTTATTGTGTAAAAGATGCTTTTTTTTCCATATTAATGTTATAATTTCCTTTATAATACAGCTACATAAGAGTCCTGAACCAGGTTAGCTTCCAGTATGAAATTAAGGCTTGCTGTTTATTTTCAAAGCAATTAATGTGGGGGCAACTGGGACTGACTCAATCTTATCATCTCCACTCAGCTTGTTCCTGATGCGTCACGTATTTTTCAAGATTTACTGCCCATCCTCTTTATGGCTCAATTTTCAACCGTATTTTTCAGCCTCACTGTTCTGAGCACCTACCAGGTACATCTTGCAATACAGAGGACAATATAAAAAGGATTCTTTATCCACACACAAGCACACACGTACCAAGGACTTGATAAAATCTGCATCAACAACAGCCAGAATTACTTGAAATAAAATCCTAACAAAAGTCTTGATGGGACACTCAAACCTGGTTAATCCAAAACACTTTGCAAACTATTTTTATTCAAATTAAAAAGACTCAGGTAAACAAAGTGATGGTACATACATGTTATAAACCTGGTTAGCAGCTTAACCTTCAGGAGTACAAGATCTAATGAAAAGCCAAGCATGGATTAACCAGGTCCAAAAACATATGCTGAAAAAAAAAAGAAAGTCACCAACATCAATGTTTTGAATTTTTACACAAACAGTAAATTTTCTCATGGAAGGGAAGGACTGAAGAAGAGAACAAATAATTATTAGTTGTCTCCAACTGGTTTATGAAAATATCGGTCCTAGATTAATCTACTTTCCACTCTCACAGAAGCCAACCATTTCCCATACATACTTTTATTTTAATATGAAAGTTTTGTTTACGCCAGTACAATGAGTGGCTGTGGAAAACAAAGGAGGGGTTCAAACACCCACAAAGAGAGAGAAAGAGAAAGACAGACAGACATGTCTTTTTTTTTTTTTTTTAAACCAGAGTCAGAAAACAGTTTCTTTTGCTGGTTTTGAATTCTAGACTGTAGCCGTTATATCCTAAATTTTACTGCAATTGACTGAAATGCCTCCAATATACAGAGACATGATTTTGAAATAAATAAACAAAGCTTAAAATAATTGATTAGGGCCAGCCCAGTGGCTTAGTGGTAGTGCTCTGCACTGCCTTGCGGGAGGACCCAGGTTTCGTTTGCACTCCAATCTCTTGCTCCTGGGCCGGGAAGAGCAGTGGAAGTCGGGCTTCAGCTGCTCGGGCCGGAGAGAGCCAGTGCTGCCAGTCTGCTCACCACTGACCTTCAGATAAATTAAACATCTGAGTTATACAGGCTCCAAAGGGAGTCCCATCCAGTCCTCAAAAGAAAATAAATAAAACAATAACTTAACTAAAATCCATCCCAGGTTCTTTGGTGTAATTTTTGTTAATGCTGAGAAGCCGGAGAATCTGGTGGTGTATTAGTACAATCCATGATAGTTCCAAATACTCAAAAACTAGGATTTGCTGCCTGATTTGCTTCAATGTCCTGTCTTTGTGGCTAAAAATTGCAAAGCCTATGGTAATTTAAACTCATTTTAAGATGATACTGTATATATGGGGGTGGTCTAAGACTACTTGGTTTCTACTTTATTAAATAAACTTGGTCATTTACAAAGGCCAGTAAAGAATTTCCGTACCACAGGTGTGCTACTTGTAGAGTTCAAAATTGTAGTTTCCCTATACGTTGCTTAGCTCCTTTTTCTTCACATCCATTGCACATCTGACCTAAACTGTCCTTAAGTGCCTCTTTGTAATTACATGGTTTTCTGTGCAATGACTGGAGGATTTCAAACAGAGAGGGAGAGGAATTAGCCAGTAAAATTAAATAACAGTTTATACTTGCACATGTCACTTCCCTCACCAATTGTATCAGCAAAACAGAACCCAAGATATCCAGTATTTGAAGAAAAATATTTAACCTTCTGCCAAATGTACTCAAATAAAAACATTCTGTACTATTAGACTTTAAAAAGCATTTCCACGTGATGAACATCCCTAGCAGTAAGATGAAGTGTATCAGTAAATCAGTTCTTTTGGACTGAGTTGCAGTGACCATGTTCCTGCCAACAATTTTTTCAAATTAATACAGCTTTCCCAGTTACTTAATGCAATCAAAAAGTATTAATTCTTTTTCTAAAATTAAACACATGAAAGGATTTAGCTTTAAACAACTTTGCAGTCCAAAAGGTTGGTTAGTTATGAGGACAGGTAAGTCTTTAGTAGAAGGGAGTCACAACCTTGAAATTTGGCAAGAAGAGTCTATACCTACCTTAGTTAGCTAAAAAAAAAAAAAAAAGAAAAAAAAGAAAAGAAGCCCCAAACCCTCTGATGGCTGCAACGAAAGTACTCTATTTCTCCAACATACTAGGTATGCTGAATTTACACATACCATACAGTAGTATTTTTCTTTAAAGTTAATGTAAGTGTAAAATTTCTCTCAAATTTTGTGTTGCGAAACTTTCATTAAGGTGAATCAATACACTTAAAGAAAGCATACAAAAATGTCTTACAATGCCCAATCATTAACAGAATAGGCGTGAATTTAAAAACATCAGGTTACTTTCACTACCAAAACAACTCAGCTTTCCTTCTCCTCTAACTTACCTTCTACGACCTGAACTGGTTTGAAGTTCTGCCTGCCTCTCCTACATGCAGACAGCACTGCTCAGGGATGAAGCTTCCCCTTCCCGCTGCGCGGTGTTCGGGACATTGCAGAACCCCCAAGGCAGGTCATACTAGATGAAACATTTCACCTTCTAAGGGCACGCCAGCACATGTATTCTGTTATTGATTTAGCATCGCAATGGCCTTGGCTACACAATTAAATAACTGGACAGGACTGGACAACATTAGCAGTCAAGACACCCTTGTCCCGTCCATCTTAGCACTTCCATGATTGCTGCAACCCTCTCAGCTGCCTCGGTATTGACCAGAAATGTCATTCTTCCCTAACCTCAATGCACACCTTACCTTTAGCTTCTTCTACGAGATCCTCCCTGTTCACATCCAAGCGAGATTTCTGCTGGAAGTGGCTAGCACACACAAACACATGTACACACATTCTTCTAAGATGTAAACTATGACTAATTTCACATTCCACTGTACCAATCTGTAAATACTTTGTTTTCTTTTTTTTTTTCTTATTTTATATAAAAACAATGGCATCAGATTCTCAGCAATAAAGTATAAGAAAGATGAATCCTTGACTACACTTAACCAATTATGAAATCGCCTTTCAAACAAAGGAAACATATGCAAAAATCCGTGTATTTGATAAAGTCAACTTAATATAACAAAAAGTGAAATATGCTTATTAAAAGTGTCCTTATATAAAAATGGTCTTGCAATGTACAGTAAAATGCAATACAAATTATTGTCGGTTATCTCTCCCCACCCAGTAACTAAAACAGCTATTGTTCCACAAAACTCCTTATATGCCGGTATCAAAGAAAGAAGCAATTATGCAACTAAACATTTTCTATGTTGTATGCCTGGCGGATGTTAAGGGTGTCTCGTAGCATCAAGTCTCGCAGACGCCATAACGCATCGGCCATTGTGGTATGAGCCCCTTTGCTTTTCAACCAGTGTGAAGGGAGTCGGCTCTCTTGTTCTTTTGATAAGTGGACATCTCGTCTTCGTGCTGGAAAGTCAAGACAAGGTCCAATTAACTACCGGCCTTGATATTCACCACAATTTTTCTAGAAAAAGGCAAATATAATTCTACAGAGTAACTTTTATCCCTATATTTAAGTCCATACAATTGATTCTTAGATTTATACAACATCAATGGAATTAGCCTGCTGATAACATATATATTCCTGGTCTGTTGATTTGTTTTTAACAATTACTTGCATGTGTACATTTCAGTGAGTAAGCAGCAGATTTATTTAGCATTTCCCACAAAAGCAAAAAATATTAAGGGTTACAAAGAAGTGTGTTCTGTCTGGAAACACCCAACTCTGTATCAAAAGCCTTACCTGCGAGGGTCTGGTCCCACTTGCTAATACTATTTGATTCAGCACTAAGCCCCTCAATATATTTCAGATAGGCTTCAGAATGAAGAAGCCTCTGTGTCTTTGGTGGAGGGGAGACGAACATGGGAGTCGTGGGCTGCTGCATGACTGGCTGACTCGCTGGGCTCTGGCCGGGATAGGGAGGGGGTGCCTGCTGTCCCGGCGGGCCGAGGATTCCTATCTGCAACGACAAAGCCATGGAGAGATCACATCTGAGGGAACTGCAGGGCTTCACATCTGTGCATCCTCATACAACGGAGCTTCAAAAACAGGTTATGAGCAAAGGCATAAGGGAATTTCCCTGGAAGACACCCCCTTCAGCCAGGGCTATCTGTTGGGGTCACCGACATGCACAGGGAGAGGACATGCAAACAAATCATATTCATATTTAACAGACAACATTGCTCATATTTCTAATCTATATAAACATATTCTGATTACTATCACCATTTCTCCTCTGTCCTATTACACTAAATTACTCCTTTTATCTCCTTTTTATTTAATGTTTTCTCTAATTTGATCACAAACCTTGTGGTCTATGAAGTGTAGGATTTACCTCCAAAACACCTAATCCAAATTGACCCTGATCCTTGGAGAACTGGGATACTTCCACAGGATAAATGCTAACTGCTGCCAGGCAAAAATCACAGTCACACACCAAAAAAGCCACAAACAAACTGAAACAAACAAACCAAGAAAACCAGTCCCGGAGAATTCCCACCACTGTGATTAAGTAGCAGTACTGAGAACTCTTAGCACAGACATCCTGTGGTCTGGAATAACTCATTGTCATGACGTACACACTTCACTACTTTCTCACTCAACTTCTGGGTTTCTTTACATTCTCTAGCCAAAATCACATTTCTTGTTACAATGCAAAAATTTAGTCAATAAAATTGGAAATGTGCTGAACACTTCATCTGTATTAATCACTGGAAAGGAACATCTGATCATCACTGTTATCCAAACTCACAAATTCTGAACTGCCAATGAACATCTGCTTTGTCAGTTTGTGAAATACGTGAGCAAACACTCATCAATGGCTAAGAAAGCAGACAGCATCCTCCCTGCAGCACCCAAGCATGCAAAACCTAAATTATCAGCACTTTAACGCTGTGCTGAAATGACTCATCTTCGTTTAGTAGAAGGAAAACAAAACAAAACACTGTCTGCAGAAGTTATCCCACTGGGCAGAACGTAATTAAGTCTCATAATAATTAAACCAAGAAATATCTTACTCTGAGTGTAAGATATTAACTGATTCTAAATATTAACTGTTTCTGAATACGTCGGTGTACACTTGGATTATGTTCTCCCTGGGAAGGCTATGTGCAGCCCTACATGTTTAACTCGGATGTTGTTTAAATGCTAATTTAAATGCTAATTCAGAGTCTTAGAGCCTTATAAATAATGCAAAAATGACTCACCTGCTGTCCAAAAGGACTTGCTCCGGGTGCTGGGGTGCCTACCATGGGCGACACATTTTGGCCTATAACACCTATATTCCAAAATATAAAATAATTAGTCTTATTTCAGAGCAGTGACAAACACCTCTTTGGTCTTCTATAGTAAGAATTTATACTTTGCTACCATTGCACACATTATTTTAAGCAGATGTACAACATTCAAATATCCCCCTCTCCCCCAACAAAAAAACCACTTTAGAAGTTTCTGAATGAAGAAAAAAAAAAGCCAACATGACAACTACCAAACATTGATACGTGGCCTGTTGAACCAATTTAATTAAAGAAATGCAAAGTGAATAATTTTTGGTTTTCAGTTTTTTTCCACATTACTTAGTGATTGCCTGACTGATTTTTTTTTTGTTTACAATATACACCCTTGTCTTGACAGGATCTTCCCAGAATCCTTTAAGAAAGGAAATGCTGATTTCTTTTAATAACATTTAACATTTCCTTGTGTTCACAGCAGGAGGAAATCCAAGCCATTGCAAAAATTCTGTTAAATCTCACTAATATAAAACACAACTTGCAGGTTAAGCTTAAATAGTCTTATATATGGGACTGATGAACATTTGAAATAAATTTCAAAAAAAATAAAACCTGTTAGCTTTCCCTCAAACACATTAAGGCTTTTTCCTATTGCACAAAGTGCAGCAGAAAACACCCGTGTCAGTTTTACATACAAAAAATTTACAAATCTAAATGAGAGTCATGCAGTTCCTGATACTTTACATACAGATGCTTTGGTCTGAAAAAAATGAGAGTTACGCTGCTTTTTTTTCCTGTTTATGCCACTTCTCATATTCATTCATTGGAAAAGCTGCCAGCTAACTATGCTCATCCTGAGGGTTTAATTTGCATGCAGATTTCTGTATCAGTGATCAAAAGATGTGCCACTGTGTTTTGCACACTAAAGCATATTTCAAATGCATTTTCCATTTGATCACAGCCCCCATTTTAAATGTATCTGTACTAACAGCAAGTCAGAAGCTGGGAAAAACGTTGATAATACAAGTTGTGGAATATGGCACGGCTTTTTCTTGGTACAAAGCAAAGAGGTCTGGAGGAGGGCACCCTCACCTTTCCAGCATCGGAGCACGGCTTCGCCCTTCGCCCACCCTGCCCAATTGTGATCCTCCACTCCCAGGCATTACTTTTTCCCTAATCCATCTCCTCTCAGTTGTAAACACTATCCATACAGCTCACTTCTCCGGTGGGAAAAATTCTTCAAAAGAAATGTGTTGTCCTGGATTCACCTCCCCAGAGCCTGCATTGGCTGACGTGTGCTCAATGTCAGTGCCTGGGCGAGTGGGACACAGCTCACAGACACAAAGCTCTTTTCCTACTCCCGCTACGTGACGTTACGGTGAATCTTACACACCAGCGAAGCTGCAAGCTGCACACCTAACAGTGATGGATTTTTTAAAAAAAAACAACGAGCAAACAAACAACAAAAAAAAAATTCAACCTAAAACAATTTACATACAGATACATAAAGTCTTAACAGAGCTTCTGATAAACACACAGTTGCAAGTGGGGTAGGGGCAGGCAAACGAGACCACTTTTGTCCACAGCTTGTTTAACTGCTGAGCATATGGGATGCACATCTTTTTAACAGGCACATGAGTTATCAGAGGTAAAAATGGAAAGAATCAGCAGAAAACAGGGTCAGACGCCAGATGACCATTTTTCCCCATAATGGGGACATGCTAGTGGCATTAACACTGGGAAAAATTTTATGTTTCATTCAGCCTCACTTTTCATCAAGTGTGGCAAAAATATAACAGATGTGTAGCAGATATGGTCTCAAAAAATCAGTTCAAAATTTGGCCACAATAGTATACTGAGTTCATCTTACCCCTAAATGTTTCCAGTTACTGTTCTATCAACAAGATTTAATCTGAACACTTTTTTTTAATAACAGATGTCAGCACCCCAATGGCCAAGGGTCTTATGTGACCAGGCTGATTTAAGCGCAGTCTGACTGACAAACATTAACATACCAAAAAAGAGTTTTGCAAGGAATAAGAACAATAAATTTCATTTATAAACCCACTTTAATTAAGAAAAGGAGTGGAAGGATGCTGTTGAAATGACATAAGGATATCAGTAAGCTGATTTCAGCTTCTCGGACCTCTGATAAACTCAAGCCCAATTGTCAGGTCTTTTGGCTGGAGCAGCGTCACGTTTCTCCAGTAACCTTTCCCTGCTGGTTTACTGGACGTGCTGTTCTGCCAACACTTTTGCATCTACCTTATCCATTCAGCAGTGCATTGTGTGAGCCGCAGCTGAACAAACCTGCGATGTTGAGAAACAAAAGCTATGACCAAAAGAAGCTGCAGACCATTTCTGTAACAACTGGTTAAACGGCAAGTACATGAAAATGAAATAAGGAGCGAATGAGGATGACGTTCTTACCGGGTGGTGGGATGCCTGGGATGCCTGGCATACCTGGCGGAAGTTGGTGGGGTGGGGGCACCCCTGGGTGAAGTGGCTGCATGCTGCCCATGCTAACAATGCCATCAACTGGGCCCTGCAAAGGTGGCAGCACCGGTGGATAGCCACTTATCATGCCTTGAAGGACACAACAAATTTCAAACATGCATCAATAACATGCAATATGATCTACACAGTAAGACATGCACTATCCACAAAAAAAAAGAAAAAAAAGAAAACAAAAGGAAAACAAAAAGCACCTTTAGTACAGCAAGACGATACTACAATTAGTATCTTGCAAAAATGAACAAAAATTAAAAATAAAAAATAAATATGGAACACTATACTTCTGATGAATTAGTACTTAGTGTATTTGTACGTTTCTCATGGGGCAATAAATGCTAAATATTCAGATATGTTAACACAAGGAATAAATTCAGCCACAATTAAATGTTACTAATGCAAGCAATTTTAATACAGCTTAAAGCTCTGCCATCTGCGTACCGATTCCCAACACAACACTAACTGCACCAGCTCCACACACAGCCCTGTTGCGTGGGCTGCTCTGGAGACCAAACCCAACTGGAGCAAAAATAAAACCTATACATCTTTCTGCAGTGCAAATGCAAAATTAACATACAAAAGCCCTGGAACAGTCAAATACTTGAAACTAATGGCAGTGACAAGGGTGATTTTTATTAAACCATCTCCAGTATAAACTAAGGAAGTAACTCCTGAGACTGAAGTAAAAGGACTTACAAAGAGAACCTGCAGTCCCTTACAGAATTTCACTAACAATGTCTTTCAAGGTGTCTTTTTAGGAAAATCAATGATATAGCAAAGATGGTATTGCGCTGCTGCTCATAACTTCAATTTTCTGCATGTGAGGGAGGACAACTTAGAGCTTATTCTGGTTTTAGCTCAGGTTTGTTGCTACCCATGAGGTGAACCTACACAATCTAACTGCACTACATCTATTAGGTCGTGGAACAGAACATGCTTGTCCCTCACCTCTTTTCTAGACTTTTTAATTTAAATGGATGTGTTGTCAGGTAACCAAGGAAAGCTGTTGGAAAGACAATGAAAAAATGACAGAGGACAGAAGCAGGTCTAGAGAGATGAGGCAAGTTTAGAAATGCAAAATTTCTGGGGATTCTATAGTCTGTTCCAAGAAACCACCTACTGAGTCTTTGCCACACTCCCAGTAACTCATAAAAGAAACCTTCAGAACAGGGATTTCTGGATTAAGACTGACTGAAAACTCACACCAGCTCTGACTGAAAACACAGCTGTCATGAGCTCAGGATCAAAACAAACTGAGCAGCTCCAAAACACAAGCTAAGTTGGTCACTTCCTCAGGAAGAGTTACAAAGCTGAGAAACCTGAAATTCTGAGAGTTTTACATGGAGCAAACAAGAAAATGAAGAACTGATCTCCCTCTAGCCTTCATCTTCCACAGGACACCTAGAATGACGCTTACTAAATAGTCTTAGGTACCTATTTTGAATATCTGGAAGCTCACCTGTACCTCTTTATTAACATAGTGAAATCCATATTTCTAATGGAAAAAGTAAAAGAAGAAAAACACCAAAAGCATCCCTAGAATAAAGAGCTTTCATTATACTTTTTAGCCTGTACTTTCAGTGCACCCCGAGCTCCATTCACATTGTCAACGCAGTTACATATATTTCTGAAGCTTTAAAACAAACAAAACAAAAAACTCCAATGAAAAAACCCTGTGTTTATCAATCATGAAAGCTCACTTCTACATTTCCAAATGAAATACTCTCTCAACAACTGGCTAGATTAATCAAATCTCCATGAGAAATCAGTTCTTGTAGCTCATCACAAGGTTATTAGAACAGTCACTTTAATACCCCATTAATGAGTTACTACTTTGATTTTAAACTAGAAAATATGGGGAAATTATTTCCAGCTCCCATAGCTGTGATTTATGAGGTCTTTCAAATTACTTGCTCTTCCTTTTTTTTACTATAGCAATGTAAGATGAAATAAACTTTTGTAATGCCTAAATTTACAAGAAACTAGAGCGCTGCATACTAAGAGAAATGCATCTCAGAAGGTATCCAGATTTCTTGGACCTGTGGGCCATAAAGAAGTTCTATGAACTTCTGCGATGGAGAAATTCTCTGAACTAGAAAAAAGTAATCAAATGATGGAGGAGGATGTGAAAGAGGTCCCAATAGAATAAGATACTTCTAAGTAAGGTTTGTGGAAACTAAAAGATGAAAGACTTTGTTTTTAAAATGGGCCACAAAAATAGAAAGAGTTTAAAAAGATCCACTTGATCATCTACTTTAAGGAAGCATTCACCAAAGCGAAGAGACTTGAATGCCTAACCGCTTGAATAAGATGATGGTCTTAAAGGTTTGCTTTTGAGGCTGCCGCCACAGGAAGTAAGTGTCTTTAGCATGTGTTGTTTGCAGAATGCATCTTTTTGGAAAAGTTTTAAGGAAGTGTAGTAATAAGCATTACTGCCCATCAACACCTACCTCCAAAAAATTGGAAAAGTGACTCAATGCCAAAAAAAACAAGAACCAAACCAAGAAAACAGAACCACAAAGGATGACAATGCTTCTACATATTCTAGATTGAAGTAGGTTACTCACAAAAAAGATCAGCATTGGAGAACTCTTTTTTTCTTAATATATGCACAGATAGGTGTATACACACACACACAAACACACACCAACTGCAAACAGTTTAGAGGAAAATTACCAAGAAGAAAGTAAAAAAAAAATTTAAAAAATGCAACTCAGCGTAAACAAATGGTTTGTAATCTGGAAACCATGAACCAAATAAGGAATGTGCCTTCAGTTTAAACATCCATGCAGCCTATTTACTGAAAAGGGATCTAGAGACCGTGATGAAAAATGCTTCAGGCTGTCAGCTCTAAATATGGCCACAGCCTGTGAGACGGGAAAGAAAAAGAAAAATGACAAAAGAATAAATGGAGTAATTGGAATGCCTTCAGGGAAAGTTAAAAAAAATCACCCAAAATCAAAACAAATACCTCCAAATACTAATTTTTACCTACTTGTAACTATTTTGATCTCGACGGAAATAATCTAGTTATTTTAATTAGAAATGGGGGAAGAAAAATAACCTATCAGGTCATACCTGATTCATTTTCTCACCAATGTATGGCTGATTCCCATACAAGAATCTCCAGTGGACCACACTGTCTTCAGATCTCATCCTGAAGATACTTACTCCTAGCATACCCCCTACGAACTCAAGTCAGATTATGACTGATAACAAGCACAACACCCACCAACAGGGACCTCGTGGAAGAGTTCTCAAAACTCAGTTCGATTCTGAAAATCACCTGATATAACCAGCAACATTGGCATTTCGTATTCGTTCCTGCAATGGCTCTAGATCCTAGTCTGCTCTGAGTACCAGTGTCTAATCAGCAATTCTGTAAAGCTTTTGTTTGAATTTAAAATCTGGTTTGGATTCTGTTTGCCTCTCACCTTCCTGACAATAAAAAAAAAAATAATAATTTGCCTACTTTACCACTTCCCCTGACATTGCATGCACTAGAAGAGCGTTTACCTTGCTCCCCTCCTGCCGTAGCAGGGCTAAACATGAACTCTGCAAAGTAGAGAGAATAAACATGACTGCACACAAACAGAACAGGACCACTGCACAAGGAGGACCCTTTTTCCCTGCATTTTCAACAGGCTACTCACTGCTGGAGCAAGTAATGTGGGACTATCAGGCTACCGCTGCGGTTACGTATACTCATTATGAAGAAAGACTGAAGAGGTTGAACTTTTTCTTCCGTAAGAACAAAGTGACCCAAGAGAGTGTTCAGAGTTATGAAGGGGGTTGATATAGTGGATGAGGAAAAAATGGTCATAGCTCCTACTTTTTACCTGCAACGGGTGTCAACTGCTGATTGAGCATTCCCATTGGTGTTGGTGGCGGCACCACCCCCATAAGAGCCCCGACAGGAGTGCCTGCCCGGGGGGAGGAATTCTGCTGCTGTGCTGCTCGCTCTCTCTCCTGCTGCTCAGCAACTTTAGCTGCCCGCTCTGTAAAAGTATTTTAGATTTTCAGTTCTGTTTTGTAACCCAGAATTTCAAAATATTATCTGTTCATTAAAAAGGACTAGTCAAACACTGGCATAGTTTAGTCAAATATAAAGTAGAACAGATGAATGTTTTTATACAGCATATGATTTGATTTCATGTGGCTGCAGCTAAGACTTTTAGAGAACCTTTCATGAAAAATATTCCACAAAGTTTTATCTTTTTTTTTTTTTCTAAAAAAATAAATAAATAAATAAAAAATAATAAAATAAAAAATTTTAAAAGTCAAAGAACAAATTTGATAATAACACCAGTGTTACCAACATGAAAGCAGCAGTCCAGCACTAGGCTCAGTCCGCACTAGGAAAACATGGCAAAACGTTCCCTTTTTTGACACCGCTGGCTCAGCCAAACCAGTCGCAGCCAGGGCTGGCAGCTCTGCCACACACCCGCTACCAGCTGCTGTGGGAATTTTTAAGCACCTTGTCTGTAAGACGTGCCCCAAAGTAAGATGCAAATAGCAGCCAGCAGTGCCAGCCAGTGGCCTGTCTATTCTTGGGCTCCTCATATATTTTTCCACTGATGCAGCTGAAAAGTGGTGGCAAAGTTGGGAAGCATTTGCAAAGTTTCCCTAGTGTAGAGAGGTCCTTAGTGTTTGGAACATAACAAGCAGCAGTTTGATGAACCAAAAATATTTTTCTCTGCCTCTTTCTGTCATTTTCCCCATTTTGGTCCCCTTTGAGCTATTATTTCTTCTTTTGTTGGTTTTTTTTTTTTTTTTTTTTTCTGAAGATGTCTAACTCACATTGTGCTGCTCACTGGAGGTCATGTGTGTCCTTTGTACGATGAATCTGGTCATTATCTCAATCAAGTTTCTCACTGTGACTGCAAGAACAAAAGATCTACTGCAGGGGAATCTGACCAGAGGACAATTTTATATTAAGGGAAGGGCAAAGGGTCATGGGAAGAAGAAAGGTAAAAAAAAAACCCAACCAAACCCAAGCAAACAAAAAAGGGAGATATACTGAATGCCCACTCAAGGCTCTCTGGGGGCATGCAAGTTGCTGATTTGTTTACTCTGAACACTGTATCTGACTGACGCAATGAGGAACAACAAAGAATAAATGAATGCAGCATACATCTCCAGCAGATTTTAATAACAATGAATGCAGGGCTAGAAGTTCTCTTGCAGTTGGTGAAAGATGAAAACTGCCACTAAAACAGCAATCAAGGTCCTCTGTCAAACAAAGGCTAAGAAGAAGTTCATCAAGGAGATTAAGTTACGCATCCTGCCAAAGTTACTAATTTTCTCTAATATATGACTTCAAATGTCTATCATAAACATTCTGTAGAACCTATTTCTGCAGCTTCTAGCACTACTTCCATTCACTGAAAGACCAGTTTCATTTCCAAAGGCATTCCCCTCCTTCTTTTCACTTCTGTCATTTCAGGAAGAGATGACACAAAGAAACTCTTGAATTTACTACAGACAATTCATATGTGATTGAGCACAAAATACACAAGACATGTAAAGGCAGATCCTGAAGTAGAAAAATGAAATAATCCTCTTCAGTGCAGAGCAAGCATTTGTGGAAAAGATGAAGCAGATGTTCTGACTCTCACCTACTTTTGATCAGCTAAAAAAAAAAAAAGATCAGACAAAAGCAAAAGTTCTGGAGACACACCGATGAACCAGAAACTACTGTTAAGCAATCAGTTTTATCAGACTTCGGAGTGCTGAGCTTTGAAGAAGGACCTGATGCAGGACAGTGTTTGAGTTTTTCCTAGTCTCTATGCGTGCTTTGACTGCCATGGAACTAACAGATGGACCAACACTGCAAAAGGGAATTGTAGCAGGTGTCTAGAAGTTCAGCCTTCAGCATTCACCTTAATACTCTCAATACTAAACCCAAATCGTTAAGGCCAGGGCTTGAGATCATTCAAACAATGTTTCCAACCATCTCAAGAGACAGGAAAGAGACATTCTACTTTGAACAGAGCTCTTCCTTAAAACAGACCTTTACCTCACTCATGTGTGTTATTTTATTTTCTTTTGAGGAGTTTTCACAGTTTTCTATTGCTAAAAAAAACCCAACTATTACCCTGCACATATATCAACTGAAATTTTCAATGGGTCAAAATGGATCTAAAATGCAAACTACTTTTCACCAGAACACGGAAAGGCACTTTTGCACTGAGGTGTCGAACCATGCCTGTTCCCTGGCCCCTGCTGCACGTCCACACTAGAGAGCACGTGAATTTTGACTCATCACAGTGGAAGGAGAGGAGTTTCTCTCATTTCATGCATGGTAAGCAAACACCTGGACGCTTTGTAACCCCATCCCATCCCCTCAAAAACAAAAAAGTAAGTCTAATTCTGGGCAGATAACAAGCCAGAGAAACTGCATCCCAAAACACAAAAGCTTTGGAAAATTTTAAATGAGAAGGAGGATTAAAATGGAAGCACTTAGGCAATCGTTAACACAGTGGACAGACACTGCTGCTACCAGCACGTTACAGCTATGCCTTCCTGCAGGGTGCATGACATCAAGCTGTTCTAAGGTAGGAAGCAATGATGTGCTCACCATCCTACCGCTTAAGAATTAGGCTGTAAGGAGGGACCTGACAATGAAAAGACACCACACAAACCTAGGAGGGTGTAAAAGGAAACTACAACAGGAATAAAATAAGGCCACAGTACTTCCCCAAGGAAAGAGCATTACCATTTCCCTTCACAGCATTTGCAAAGAACACTTGCACATAGCCGAGGGGTGCTGTATTACTCTCCAAAATTGCAAAGAGGCACTACTGCAAATTTGGAAAGGACTGAGACAGCAGAGAGTGGAAAGTGATAGCATGCAAACTGCTACTTTGAATATCAAAGTGGCCTTTAAGTTATGGGTATGCAGAAAACCTATCAAATCTCATTTTTAAAAAAGCAAAGTTATAACTTAATTGGGCAGTAACTTTCTCAGGTTTTGAAACTTTCCTATCCAAAGCAGCATTTTCTTCCAATAAAATTTATATTGGAAATGTTGACACATTATTAACTAGAGTAGTAACTACGAATGTTAAACCAATGTATTTGGCTTGGGTAAAGGGCTGCTGTTAAGTATCAATTGTATTTTATTTTAATCAAAGCTGAAACACAATGACCAGTACCAGTAGGAAAGAAAGAAAGAAAGAAAGAGAGAGAGAAAGGTCTAAAGTATCTCATGCCTATGAAATATTACTACGCTTACTTCAGAATATGAAATCCCTTAACAAAATCAGTTACAACGGTTGATTAATACTGAGACTGAACAATACTATTTACAGCATCATAACAGATTCTGTATCCTTGATTTTGTTCTATCAAAGCTTTTTAGGACTCTAAGTACTGTTAATCAAAGAATTTTTTCCCACTCCACTGTAGGCCTTCTTACCTGCCACTACAGCTCTGAAAAATTCCCCCAAGTCCTCCTTTAAGGAAAGTTCCACAAACCATTTTTCCAACTGACTTCCAGCCCAGGGGCTTCATGCCCCTTTACTTCTAATTTGCCCCTTTTTTCTTGGTCTTTGTTCATTTGGTTATTTGTGGCAAAGACATTTAAATTATCAGTTGCGCACTATATAACTTAAACATGCTCTTTGCTCCTCTTGAGTCATTTCTCAATATGAACTTCTCTTTAAGGTACGTCCAGAACACAAACATAAATATCTTCTTTTATTAAACCTGTCATCTGAATAACAATAGTGATGCGTTGAGAAAGAAAAAAAGCAGAGAAGAGTTCAGCATCTTAGTTTTTATTTACCTTCGTATTCTGCTTTCTTTGTTGCTTCCAAGTTTCTCCATTCAGTTCCTACGAGCCTGCTGAGCTCTCCAAAGGAGTAGTCTGGGTGCTGAGCTTTAATCACAGCTCTCATCTCGCTGCTAAACAAGATGTACCCACTCATGTTGATCTTCCTCTTTGATCCCTCCTTCTTCGTGCTGCCCTTAACAGACTTGGGAGTGGACTGTGAGAAAAAGCAGTTATGACCACAAGTGTACAAAAGAGAAACTACTTGACATGCAACATTAAAAGCTGTAAGAAACAGGATTTTAAAATGTTCCTGCATTTCTCTTGAACACATATGCATAAGGACCATCCAACCTTACAGCCCCTAAAGAGAGATGGCATCTACTGATGCATGACAAGAGCATACACACACTTATGAAAAGTACATGTGCAAAAAAAAAATTAAGAAAAAAATCACAACGTTCTGATTCTTTTCAATCCTTCCAGACATAATGTCACCTTTACAACTGAGGTTTCAAAAAATTCTCAGTAAGACAACACAGAATGCTTACTACTAGCTAAAATCACTCCAGACTGAATGACAGGACTAAGAAAGGCTGACTGGCAAATAAGTGACAATTTGGAATGCCAGAAGACAATAAAAGTAATTGTGTTATGTCACAGAATTCATGCGTTATGCTGTTCAGAAATATTACCAACACAAGTTGAGTAAAACACTTTATTTGCCATTGCACATTTTAGGGAGATGCTTCCCCATTTCCTCCTGGGCCTTTGCAATTCCTATGCTCCCTGGCTCTGTCTCCCACTCTTCTCACCCCTACTACGTCCTCTCAATTTTGCCTGCCAGACCTTCCTTTCTCTCTAGTGTTCACCTCTCATTAAGTAACTAGCCATTTCTCCCTGAAAAACCCAAAGCCCACTTTTGCTGACCACTGTTTACCTGCACAACAGGTTGACATCACATTCTATATGTTGATGGGTAAAAAAAATTCTGCTCCTTTGTTTTCCTACTATGGTTCTGCTCCTTTGTTTTCCTACTATGGATGCTCCTGTTGAGAGCTCCTTGATGTTTAGCCATCAAAAAATTTAACCTATTCTCACAACCACAGCTGGAACCCCCTTCTTGAAGGCTCCTTCCACCAATATTTGTCAGAGACCATAATTCACCCATATGGTCACAAAGACCATAATTCACCAACAAAGCTTCAGTGATACCAAGATGCTTAAAAAGCCATTTGAGTCAGATAACTGCACACATATTAAATGTGTTAAGAAAAGAAATAAACCAGGACTTCCTTTTACGCTTTTTCTCAGCCATTTTGATAAAGCAAAAAGTTCCACATCTTTTTCTTTTTTAGATTCTGCTTGATTCACAACAAACTGCAGCAGGAGATTATCATCCACCTGCTTGTGAAGCCCCACAATAACATGTATTCACTTGCCCTGACTCCTTTTACCCTTAGGTGTACTAAAAGCTTCTCTGTTATGAAGAGAAAAAATACTTTTAAAGTTCTGGAGTTTAATAGTTCATAAATAAAATTCTATACATTTAAGAGAACATGAAGCAAACACATGCCTTTTACCTAGGAGCTCTATTTAAAAGGACACTTTTCACTGGGCACATAAATAGAAGAGATTATCTGAAGAAGAAGGTTTATTTCTGTGCTATATGTTGGTTATCTCTCCAGAGCTAAATTGTGCTCTGAATGCCAGCTCAGAAACAACATGCCTTTTCTTTCTAAATCAGCAGTGAGGAATCTGCCAGGGCACTTATGTATCATTATTCACTTCTCAGCATACATTGTTATTGATCCTCTTCAGGTCTCCTTATTTGGTTTTGGTTGGTTGGTTTGTTTTGGTTTTTTTTAACATCAAGTTCTAGCCTTGAGTTCACATCTGTCTAAAGGTATATATCCATTGAGCCTGACTTCTCACCAGTTATCCTGAAAGCTCTGCTGTCCCATTACAAACAATTTAAAAAAAATAATGCATCAACCTGGCTTTTAAAGAAATATTCTATATTAGTATTTAAATAAAACTGAATCTGAGCAAAACACAGCTATGTAGAAAGACAGAAAGTAACAAGAGATCAAAAGAAAGCAAATGCTGCAGAAGTCAGATTGAGAAGACATCTTTAATGTCCAATGATCCCTCTTTAAACTGCTTTTGGAAGGTGCCATGCTTAACAATGGTAATATATTGATTTATAAAAAGTTACCTTTCCCTTTCTAAAGCGTTACATTAGTTTGTTAATGCTGGTAACATGCTTTCTATTCCTTATACACTGCAGGAGTTTTCATGCTGCTTATGAAATTCAGCATGTTAAAACAAGAGCAGCGAGACAACCTTGCACAGGAAAATGCATTTGGCGGTTTGCCCACATGGCAAAAATTACAATCAAACCAAGCTAAAGGTTTCAATGTCATCATATCTTTTTCATGACATACAAGGACAGCTATTTCTATCCAGGAGTCACGTAATTTCTCAAACTACCAAGGAGGTTTTCACTTTACAGCCAATGTAATGCAGCAGAAATCCATATTCCCAGTTACAAAAGTGACTGGAACTCCCTCCTGTTCCCAGCAGGTCATTCCCGTTGCCTCTTTAATGCTGGGATTAGCTTGAATGTGGCAAAGTGATGAGACAGATAAAGGGTTTAATCCAGCTGCAAGTAAACTTTTTTGGTTTGGTTAATTTCCAATTAAAGCAGTTCCTCACCCTCCTTCAATACTCAGTCACATGAATAATGAGGGCTTGGGTAAGAAACCCAGCCAGAGAGGGAAGGGGCTCCAAAGTCCCCCATTTAAGCAGCAGCAACAACTCATCCCGCAGTCAGACAGCGTATAACAATACAAGATTCCTTATTTACCTCCTATCCATTTATCAGCAAATTAACACTAAAGCTTCTAGGACATCCAGTTCTTCTAACTTTTTTAACAAGTTCTTATTTCCAAGTAAAAATGGTAACTCAGTACTAAAAAAGTGATTTTTTTTACCCTTTCAGGATGATGCACAGCGTTTTCTAAAACTGTAGCAAAACCATAACACCCAAAATGCTAGACTTTTTTGGAATTCAAGGAAAAGTTTAAAAATGTGCTGTAGGTAAATTGAGAATTACAACTGAACACCTATATCCCAACTTTATGTTTAATACAAGGACCAGATATTTCTGAACAAGCATCATAGAAAACCTACTGATTAGAAATAACATTAACATGTCATAAAAAACTGTACCCTAAAATATTTTGCTCAACTGAATGATTTCCTTTAAAAATATTTTAATGGACTTAAATATTATCACCTGGATATCACATTCGATACGCCAAAACTGTTCTAATTTATTCCATTGACTTGTCAACTGAAGTGTAAATCTCTTTCGTATATGTGATAAAATTTTACTGTTTCTTTGGTTGCTGAAAGAATGAGGAATATAAAGGCTTAAAGGTTTCTCAAGGAAGAGAACTCCACTTACCTGTGGTGGAGTATAAGGCATTATATCCAAATCACTAGCTAACGGGGTCTGAAGCTGAGGCATAGAAGGTGTTTCAGTCATATCGCCTTCCTCTTCTCCCATCTCTTCCATATCTTCATCACCTCCTTCCAACTCAGCAAATTTTGCTTCTAGCTGCTGAATCTTCTTTTCCAGTAGTGGAGATGGTTCCTTCTGAGGAACTATGGGTTTTCTGAAAGGTGGAGGAGGAAGATAAAAAACAGATGAGAAAACACTCATACTTTACAGGAGATAGCAAGTATTTTTTAAGAGAAAACCAACATGTCTTCCTGTATCACTGAACAACATGGAAACACTGGTGACTCAGGACATGCTTGTGCTTCCTTTCAGAACACTGAGCAGAAATCATTTGGTGTCCATGGACAGTGTTTCATGTCAGTCACTTGTTTGAAGGTTGGGTTTTTTTTATTTTTTGTGAGTTAGAAGGGGATTTCAATGCAGCAAACACTTCATTTTGCAATAGAAACCAGTTAACACCACATATTCCTTAGATTTTACTTTTTACTTAAGTTAGAACTTAGTATATTTATTAATAGCAATATTCACCAAATGGAACATTTGTTACCCATAATGACAACTTAAGTATTTTAATGACATCCAAAAGAATTTACCAATCTGATCATGTAACGATTTTTACTAAAGTCAGGAGAAGAAAAAGAAAACATCCACCACTATTAAAACCATGAAAAGACTGATGTTATCTGGACTTCTTTCCAAAAGTGTGATTAGTCAAAATTAATCTCCTCCTACAACTATGACTTTTATATACGTAGTGCATTTGACTGGGATGGAGTTAATTTTCTGCATAGTAGCCCGTGAGGCGCTGTGCTTTGGACCAGTGACCATGACAGTGTTGATAACACATCGATGTTGTAGTTATTACTCAAGAGTGTTGGCACATCATTAAGCTCTTTTCTTTTCCCCACTCTGTCCCCCAGGAAACAGGCCAGGGTTGGGCAAGAAGCTGGGAGGGGAGACAACTAGGAGAGCTGACCCAAACTTACCAAAGGGATATTCCATACAATATGACATCATGCTCAGCGACAAAAGCTGAGGGAAAGGAGGAAGAAGGGGGGACATTCAGGGTTAAAGCATTTGTCTTTCCAAATAAACATTACATGTGCTGAGGCTCTGCTTTCCAGGAAACAGCTAAACATCTGCCTCATGATGGAAAGTAGTGAATTAATGCCTTATTTCACTTTGTTTGCGTGTGCAGCTTTGCTTCTCTTATTAAACTGTCTGCACCTTGTCCCATGAGTTTTAATTCCTTTTGTCCTTTCAGTTCCCTCCCTGATCCTGCTGGGGGTGAGTGAGTGAGTGGCTGGGTGGGGGCTTAGCTGCCCACCAGCATCAATCCACCACAACACAGAAGAATGCTCAGATGACCCTCACATTCCCATCACATTTTTACCTAAAATAGTATATTTCGTCATCTACAACTTTTGCAGAGAGTGAAAACCTCTTCAGCCCTTTAAATTTCTTCATTTGTTTGTCACTTTCATTGTAGCGGCTCTCACAGAGAAAAACATCATTTTCAGAGATTTCCGTTGGTCTGCAGGAGAGGAAGTCTTTGAATGACAGAACAGCACACTTCCCTGCAGAAATGAAAAAGCTGGGTAAGAATGCAGCCACACTTGCAGGCATTTCACAAAGAGCATGGAAACTCAAGTTTGTGCCAGTCTGGAAGTCAAATTTTGTAAGTCTGGAAGATTCCCAGTATTTGGCCCAACTACAGAAAATACATCAGTTAACATCCCTATTAAATAACGCCACTCACAAGAAACCTAGATGAACTTCATGTAGCTTTTGGGTTTTTTTTAAGGACAAGAAAACCTGAAAAATAACAAACCCCCATGATTGCTAGTCAGTGAACTATATTTAGCACAGCATCATAACTACAAAACAAAGTACATAATCATCATCTTATGCAACAAAATAAAATTTCAAACCCCTTTCCAGGTTTCCAGGTTTACCAACTTTCCAAGTAACACATACTGGAATAATTACACTAATGAGCAAGAACAATGGACTTTTCTCTTCTCTGTCTGCAGACAACGTTCACTTTGATTTCATATGTGTAATTCCCTTATCATAAGAAAGCTTCCTTATAGTAAAAGTTCTCACTACAGAACCCAAAGACAGGAATGCATATTAGAAATGGACTGAATAATCTCTCCTCCCTCACTCAATTTAAAAAAATGTACTTGGAATCAAGCCTACACATAGCTATAAATCACTTCAGATTGTATAGGAAAAGAAAGAGTGGATTTAAAGTTATTAATAATTACCCAAAATGCAAGTCATCGGACAGGTCTCCTCCAAGTTACTCAAAAACACTTCCTTCTTGTAGAACATTTTAGTTGGTTCATGTTCAGTTTCTTCAGGATGTATGAAGATTGGACCAAAGAAATATGCAGCTCCATCTCGCACCCACATCTTTTCAATTCTGGAAAGAAAACCAAACCACTGACATAAATGAAAGGCCACCCCTCCTAAATGAGACAGCTGGATGCACCAGGTTGTTCAGGAGGACTGTCACTAAAAAACGAGTATAGAAGAACAGCCTATTCCAAGTGTACAACCCTTATCACCTTTTTATTAGGCAGGCAAAGGTCTACCTCAATCTTTTAAGAGCTTGTAATATTAGCTTCATCCACAAGATTTTTTCCAATCCTCTTTTACACTTTTTGCAACAAGCTTGTCTTTTTTTTCCAAGTTATTTTTATAGACACAAACTGCAAATAAAGAAGTTGCACCTACCTTCCTACCCGAGGTCGCACTAACCCATGGGATTTTATGAAGACACAGTCCCCAACCTTAAGCCACATGTCATTGTAGCAGAGCTGTTCAAAGTAATGGCAACCAGGTTCTCCATTGGACATTTCTACTGGAACATCTTCTTTGTCCTGCAGAAGAATGTGGATTTAGAAACTTGTGGAGGAAGGAAAACCAAACACATAAAGAAAAAGATGCCAGGTACAAGTGAAAGATGTTGCTCTATCTTTACATAATCAATAATAGGAAAACACTAAACAGAACTGTACATGCGAAAGTGAGGGGCCTTGACATTTAAAAATGAAATAGCAAAAGCCAAAGCTACCCTCCATGTAGGTAGCAAGCCTTCCTATTTCACAAAGCTGTAATTTTGCCAGAACAGGAATTTACAGGTCCTTTTCTGTTCCACTGGTTCAAAGTAAACGGGCCAAGCCAAGCCTTTTTAGCTTATTTTGATGGTTTATTTTAAAGCAGAATAAAATGCTTAAGAGTATATTAAGTTATATATTTTGAGTATATGACCAAGTTAACATACACAGAAATTTAACGATTCAACTCTCATATACAATGATATGGACACTCCAAGTATTGCCTGCAAATTCATACCATTTCCCCTATTTAATTTTTACTTTTTAGTCAAAACTCACACTGTGCCTCATTTAATCTTTTAGTCTAGGATTTCAGAAAGCCAATGAAAACACAAGCTATCTCCCCAAGGTGTGGAAGAAAAAGGCCCTACAAGTTTTCATTCTCTTGGCAGCAATAATTCATTCCTTTGTCATGATGTGAACAGATATAATATATATACTAAGTGTCTGATTAAAGCTGAAAATGAGCATGCTGGGTATTGTGTTCTGAGGTTCTCTTAGAGAACTCAATGTAAAGGGCATTTATTTTATGACTTTTATTTTTTTATGGCTCTGGATTTATTTTATATAAATTTAATTCAATTACATTATTTAAATTCTTTGCTTTTATGACTCTATAAACACAATAAAAATTTTTACCCAGTATGTTGGACAGAAATATTTTTAAGCATTTCGACAATAAACTGCTCAGTTATCAACCACAAATACATTACAAACAGCAGCATATTATGTATTGCTTACTGCTGCCTAGCTACTGACTATTTTACTGAAATACTACATAATAAAGCACTTCAGCATTGCCATGAACTACAATTAGACTTTTAGTTCTACTGATTCTTTAGGCTTAAGGCAAGCTTTACAGCAAAAGTGTAATTTTCTTTTTAGAAGTGGAAAAAAACCTCCAATCTCTTCACATGATCACAAGAAAGCATTTGTAGAATCTAGCAAGTATGTACAAAGTTTATTTTCTGTTTAGTCTGTTTATATTCTTTTATATTTATTTAAAATGTGTGTAACAATTGATAACAGAAACATTGTATTTATTATGTTTTATTGTGTCTGGATGCTGTGAAACTGCAGTCATGAGGGCTCACATTTTGTCATTCTTTATCTGTCAAACAAAACCAATGTTTCACGTGTTATCTCACATACCTTTTCAAGATGAAGGATACTTTCTCCCACCTTACTGTCCTCCAATGTTTCAGCGTTTTTCTCCTCATCCACTTTGTCTGTATTAGCAAACACAGAAGCAACACGGACCACAGGCAGGGGCACATCTCGTGGGACAAATCTTACAGAGCTTACAGGCATAGTCCACAGTTTAATCTTTTTAAAAGATTTTGTCTTTGCAGAGTAACGTGACTCACAGACATAGACATCCTCATCTCTGAAGTTTTCAGGACACAATTTAAAATATTCCTGCAGATTGAAGAAAAAAATACAAAATCTTTCAGCAACACGCACAATGAACACCCTCTCATGCTTCCTGATTTTTTTCTATGCTTCTATCAGAAACACTTCTAGACTAATAATGCCTTTCTGCTGAGTTCTTTTCTTCCAGTTTGACATCCAAATTACACTAAAAATTAAAAGCAAAAAACAAGTAATCCCACGCTTAGAGAAGAGGCTAAATTCAGTACAGGTTATAATGTAAGAAAAGTTTGGTTTTATTCGTTTACCAAAGCGGTACATTAACATGTACAAGATCTGCAGCCTAAAACCACCTTTACAAGATTTCTGAGCTTTGACTTGGAAAGAGGATACAACCACCAAGTTTGGGGGGAGGAAGGGAGTAAGATCTGTGCTCATTGATATGGGACCATGATACCCATGCATGTACTCAGCAGCTGTAGCACTTTGTTCTGTGTCAAAAAACTGGCCAAGATGGATATGTTGCGAACAAGCCAAAAATCCTCAGCACAAGGATGATGTGGAATCAAACTTGAGACAGAGATGAAAGACTTCATCCTCTTACCAGGACACTCAAGTCTCCCCCTCTACCAAACCTGTAGCTACATCCTCTTACGGGAACCTTCAAGAAGTTACCAGCAATTTCTCTACTGCATGCTCTAAAAAAATCATCTAACTAATTATCTAATAAGCATATGATTCTACAAACCAACCAGCACTGGGAAACACCACCACTAGGATGAACTATACATCTCATGAAACAAACGAAGAATGCAAACAGTACACAGGAGCAAGTCCTATTTTATTTAAGTATTAGTAGTAGGTCTTTGTGTTAGAATGCCTACAGTTCTTCAAGAAAATAGCAGAGAACATATTATTTGCTTAACAAATTAGTCTAAATTGTCTCTCACCTTGACAAACATGACCACACATTTGCCTAAAATTTTACTAACAGGAACTTTATTGTAATAGTCACTTTTAAAAACTTCTTTCTCCAAGAATTTTCGTGTTGCAAGATGAAATGTTTCATTTGGTCGATAAAACCAACACCCGTAGAGCCATTTCTCTCCTTTAAAAAGAAAAAAAAAAGGAAACAAAAAGAGAAGGGAGAAAGAAAGAGAAAAAGATGTAAATTGCATATTCTCTAGTGCATGAGCAAGAAAAAACAACTCTAGATTGACTGATTAATCCAACAGCCATGTACTCATTTAGAGTAAACTGTTCTAAAACAGCATAAGATTCCATAACTGTTTCAGGTAAGGAAAACTAAGTTGCTTAAAAAGCCTGTCAATTGTTTTTCCCCCAGTAAAACCTGACTTTCAGCAAAATAAAGGAGAAAACAGTTCTTAATAATAAAAATCTTGACTTTCAGGCCTTGAAATGGCTTCAAAGTCTACAGAACAATCACCTGATTATTTGAAAAACCTTGAATAACTGGTTTCAAGTTTTTTAAGAATGTTTTCTTCCATGTAAAGCTGTGACAAATTCAAACTGTTAAGAATAACTTATAAAGAAGTTACAAAATCACAGAATGGCCGGGTATGGAAGGGACCTTTGGAGAACATCCACTCCAACTCCTAAAGCAGGTTTACCCAGAGCAGGTTGGACGGGAACGCATCCAGGAGGGTTTGGAATATCTCCAGAGCACGAGATTCCACAGCCTCTCTGGAGGTTGTTACAAATATGTACTACTTTTCTAAATAAAAGAAAATCTGTGGACTGAACCAGCATTAAAAATACGTTTCACTTTATCCATCACAGACAAATGAACATAAGAAACACCCAACTGGCCAATGGTCCTACCCGAATACACTGCATTCAACTGAGTGAGCAGGACAGGCTATTAGAAGAACACATTTGATCTTGGCCACTCTCCATAACTCGTTCCACTCCTTCTACAGTTATTGCATTAGGAGTGCTAGAGAGCCATTCTCTTTTATCTGGCATTTTTTTGCTGGTTATTCCCTTTATTATTTGGTTTAGACCTGTTATACATGGACTTTTCTTACCCATTTTGGAACCTGCTGATATAATCTGCCTCCACAAGGTCCTGGGGAAGCCAGTATGCTCACTAACCACTGTATTAAAAAGCCAAAACCCTTTCACAAATTTTAATGAGTGCCCTCTAACTCTAGTACTGCTGGATTTGTTAAATAGTATTTCTGCATTCACCTTATCTACCCATTTCATGGTATTGCAAACCTTAATTATAACCTGCCTTACATTAATTGTCTCCAAATTTCAGAGTGACAGTCTTTTTAATCTGTCCCTCTAACACATCTGTTCCATCCGTTTAAAAAAAAAAGCGCAACCAAAATGCTTAACTCCACTAAAACCAACTGTACTTCTCAACAAGTGTAGTTCCCATGATCTGATACTCTGGCATTCCTTACACATAAGAGAAGTACCTGCTGCAAACAGAATGCAACTCTGATGAGAAAAAAACAAAAAAGTACTTGTTATAGCTTGATTTGGCCTAGGAAATGCAAGATTCAGCATAATTCTGAAATTTAACAAAGGCAAGTTCAGAACCTGAGTTGTTCTGTGGAACATTTGCAGTTAAACAAGCCCAACTCTGGTTCAGGTTTCTCAGCACAGAAAAAATCCATGTGTTCTTCTGCACCTAAAGTACAAGGAACTCACTGCACTTAGAAGAGCCTATTCTTTGGGTTATTTACAATTTGAGAGCAGGTAGAGATGAACAACAAAAAAGCCGGCGCTGATCAAAGAACTTTATATTTCTAATATTCTTTGGAACAAAGCAACTCAGAAATGAGAAAAATACTCACCAGTCCACACACACTTCTGCAAATAAAATAACTAACATCTACACAGAAAAATCTCAAATTGGGAGTTTTAAATAGTAATAAGAAGTTTTGCCATATTTTTTTGCCATAGCAAAGACATCCTTACCTGCTGAGTCTTCCCACAGCCTCTCAATACAGACGATGTGAGGCTGCAAGTTGGCTTCAGCAGGCTCCACATACACATAATCTCCTACATGGTACATGCTGTTCTTGAAGCTGCAATCCTGGCTGTAGGTGCGATGCAAGCTTGACAGCCCAGCTGATCCAGAAGAATCTTCACTCTTTTCAGCTTCTAATTTCAAGAAGGGAAAAACAGATGTTAGTAATGCCACATTTCTACCTTAACTGATTGCTGATATGAATGTCCTCACCCTTTGCTGAGTGCAGAAGTGCCACATAACACCTAATGTGTCCCTCTGTCACTGACTTCCAGTGTGATGGAAGGATTTATGCATGTTTTGCTCTGCTAACCAACCTTTCTGCTACTGGTGTTGCTGAAGGCTGGTTTCACTTCTTCAGTTGAGTATTACTGAGCCTTCCCAGTAAGTGAAGAGGAACTCAAGGAGAGCACTGAGCTCAGAAGCCTTCAGAAGGCAAGCTCTCAAAGGCAGACAGAAAAAGGACATCACAGCTGTTGTCCCCTTATAATACTGAGCCCAGTTGGAGCAACCAGACTTTACTGCTCCTGACATTAGTGCTATGTGGGAAGACGAACCATGTTAGAAAGACAATTAAAGGACAAAGAGCTAACAGCTCTGCTCCCATTTACGGAAAGAAGCAACTAGAAAGTTTAATTCTTTCCCCTACACATGCTCCACAATTATTATACGGACAGTAACAGCCAGGAACTGTGAAGCACAAAGGACCTTCACATTAGGTTTCTTGCCCTAGAGAAGAGTGCAAGTCCATTCTCCTTCACACTCATAGTAACCAAGTAAGAAACACAAAAGGCTTACTTAAATGCCATTTCTTTAGCAGTGTTAAAAGCATGATCATAGACAACACCATCAGCACATCAAGAAACCAGTATTTGTCAAAAAGGAAAAAACTACAAGGTCAATTGGAACAGTCATTGCTAAGTTTATTATCAGCAGAAAGCTCTGGTAAAAACCTATTATTTTCTTTTATAGTATCCTTGAAATAAGAATACTGGTTCCCCAATGTGTTCTGATTAAAGAGTTTATATAAGGTTAGTATGTACCTACATTTCTTTCTTAAAGCCATCTGGCATGTCTGATAAGGATCAAAATAAAATAAATCTCTCATAACTTTAAAATACAAGACTGTTGGTGAACAACCGGATTACTAAGGCCCCTTCAGCAAGTGAAGCTACAGCAACAGCAGAGCATACATCATACACATAGGTACGTTTTTCAAATAATACATTTAAAATTAATGAAAAGAAAGTAGCTACCTCTCTTCTCCTCCTCTCTTTTGAGCTTATCCTCCTCTATTTCTTTGGGCAGCTTTTCCTTCTTTTCCTTTTCTACATCGTTGTGAAGATGCTTGGTGGTATAGCTGAGAGCAGGTGACAGAAGAATCTCTCCATTTTTACAAAGTTCATCTCGAATTTTAATAAAGAACTGCTGAAGTTCAACTGCATCCTCGTAAATCTCTGAATCAGTTCTGTACAAAAATACATTCAACAGGGCACAGTTAAACAGGATCCTAAACACATACCTATCATTCGCCACACTTAGTGATAAAACTAAAGCTTTGCTCTACCAATAGATTTCTTTGCTTTATTATAAGAAACAGCAGCAGACACTGGTAAGTCATGCTCCATCTGGTACTCTGCTGTCAGTTTGTATTATAGTTTACCTAAAACACTATTACTGTATACACCGGTCCTGAAATACCGGAAGAATCAAAGGTAACTGGTTGTGATCAAAGCCTACTTGCCACTGGACCTCTAGCTGTTAACTTCCAAAAGCTTAAGTGTAACATTATTATTAACAAAACAGACTTATTTTAATTACTCATGCTCCTGTTAGAAGATGTTTTAATAACATTTTTTACCTCCTCTCCTTCAGAGTCAAGCTCTCACTTCTACATCCCCAAGTACTCTACCTCATTCAAGTAAAACACTGAGAGAAGTTGCAAGTGTTCATAGTTTTTGCACAATATTACCCTAACTCATACAACTGTGATTGCTCCAAAAGAGTAATCCACTAGTCAAGCTCTCAGTAAGCAGCTCCTCCTCTTCTTTTTTTCAATTTGAAAGTTAGCATAATCCTGTTTTTCAATGAAAGCATATGTTCCACTGAAGACCCCAGAGAGCTTTTGAGATTCCGTTTTCTAAAGACCCCTATCAAGGAAAGTAAACACTTCAAACAACATCAGACAGAAGCTGAAGGTTAAGGGGCAAAACTCATGTGATAAGACAAAGGATACCTGAAAAATATAGCTCTGCTCACCTGTTCATTCTCCTTGCCCTCTCCAGTACCTCAAACATATTCTCCTGGAACAAGTCCAATCTTCTGTAGCGATTATTTTCAACGTTTTTTCGGATAATATCAAAAGTCAGAGGAGGTTTATTTGGGAAGTTGGGATCAACAGCAGGAATCTCAGCTAAAGAGTCACTGTAGCATCTGCCCTCATCATCCTGGTGGCTCATAACAGATACAAAAAGGTTATGGATAAGTTCCTGAATTAGCAAAGTGACATTGGGCACATGAGAATCCTCATCGCCTTCTATTTCTCTCCGAGTTTCAAGCAAAACTTTATGCAGGACCAGGGCATCTTTATAAATCAAAGATTCTGGCTCGTTATATGTGCAAGCGTTATTGAACATCATTACAAAGTCCTCTACCATGGAATCAATATCCTGGTATTTATTTGCCATCATATGACTTCTGATCTTTTCCATGTCAACAGGCTTTTTAATGGTCACGTAATAGTCAGGAAGTTCAGACCGAGAGGGCAGCCTCAAAAAGATGGCACTCAGTCGCCTGCCTCGTTTATCCGTGTAATTCTTAACTGCTTCATACACCTCATTCAGTTTCTGTTGCATTGGAGTCATGTATTTCGATTTTTTAGGAGAAATGCCACTTTTTCTACCTAAGCAGACAAAAAGGAAAAAAAAAAAAAAGAAAAAAAAAGAAAAAAAATCATTACAAAAACAGAGCTTGCACACTTCTTTGTCCACGTCCTTTCCACTGCAGAATTGCTTACTGAAGAACCATGTTATGGTATGAGCAGAAGACTCGCAACATGGAGCCCCATTCCAAGTTGCAGCGTCTTTTATTTTTCATAATTGTATAATTTTTTTTTTATTTTTCTTTTTTTTGGGAAACAGAATCATATGTTTCTATGTGGTCCACTTGGTGAATGTCTCTTCAGACTTAAGCACGGAAAACATCTTTTCCTACCCAATGTTATTAGTAACTCCTCTAAATTCAATTTGGTCTTACCAGCTCTACATGACTTTCTCTTTAGAGCCATTAAAAATCCAGTAATCACAGGATTTTTGCTATCAATAAAATTAAGCATTCTAAATATTATCAGATTCCTTTATGACAGGTTTATGCCAAACTAGAAAGGATTATTACAGGTAAAATGTAACATAAGGCCTCCCATGGGATTATCAATCAGATAAGCTTTTTGGTTCGTTTAGAATCTCTGTTTCTGTGCTGCAGACTCTGTCTGTGAATTCTGCAGCACCTCTGCCTTACCTAAGAGTTGCACATTTCTATTTTCAACGGGGCTGTGTGCAGTTACTTTAAGCCTTTCTGTGCAATTTTATCCTTCTGTTTGCTAAATTCTGAACACATATTAAGGGATCAGAAGGTTTGAGCACTTTGTAAGGACAACAGCTCCAAGAACAGATATTGCTGGAAACTTCACTTCTGCGTTTTCCATGGCTTTCAATAATTTTCCAAATAAAACTCACATTTATTTTATCATTCCGTGGAAATCCCAGACTTTTAACCAAGGCAATTAAGAGCTTTACTCAGTTTGAGAAGCACCTTACTTGTAAGCAATCCCAGTAGCACACACTAAACATGTTAATGAAGTGTTACTGAGCCCATAATGCACCATCTAACATTTGGACAACACCGCATGACTAAAGGCCAGTCATTCCAACCATTCCTAAGTTTTCTCTCTTCAGTCTAAGTTACTTTTCTTAGAAAATGCGATACGCAACAACTAGATTTTATTATATGCACATACAAACACATCATTGCTGTCATGATTTTGAAAATATAATTCTACTTTGTGTGTCAGTGTGAATTTGCAGAGAATGTCTTCTACTCTACAAGGAAGATCTGTTAATCTCTACTGTTGGGTTTTCATAAGTGTTGAAACGAGGCATAGCAATGTACGAGGTTGCCTTACTTAGCTTTAGTTTAGGGGATGCAACATCATCATCTTCAGCTAGGGGCCCCAGTTCTTTCCTTTTTTCTTTAAGGATCTTTTCCAGCATATGGGCATCATTGTATACCTATTAATCAGTAAAGTAATCGAAAAACAAAACAAAACAAGGTTTACTGTGTTTAGACTAGTTTAGAACTAGCCCCCAAGAAACATTTAAATGTTAGTTTGAAAAAGCTGAATGCAAAACCAAATACTTGATTAAAAAGAAGGGCTTCTTTCTCAAACGTACACCTTCAATAGACCTACACAGGTAGGCAGACTGATGAACATGATCTAAATCAGGAGATATAAATCTTGAATAAATTATCCAATTAAGCTGCATTTCTGTTCCAAAGACTATGAAATGGCAAGGTGCAGTTATCTCAACTTCCTCATCAACTCATTCTGCTGAGCAATGAGAGATCTCTTAAACTACTGTGATTCCATCACGGTACACAGGACTAACAGTCCTCCTGGGTCTTCAAATACAACCCTGGTGAATGCAACCTCATCATAGAGTCCTGTACAGTAGCTGGTCAACTTCCTCATTAGAAATAGCTGGAAGTTTCTTACCACCACTCTGTTCCACAACATCATGATTGCTGGCTGAGAAACATCACAATATAGAAACACCCTAAAATATATTTGTAAAGTGAGAATCATATTCCTTTCAGATTCCTTTTAATAGGCTAAACAATCAAGTCTTCTAGTCTGATTTCCCATACTCTCCATTTCCATGAAAACAAAACTGGTTTCTTTCCAGCTAAGATATTGCTTCTCAGAAGTTCTGAGCTCCAAATCAGGCATTGATGGCCATTCACTGTGCAAATACCTTCACCTGATTAACTGAGGATGAATAACGAGAATTTAGTAACCAGCTTATTTTTTAAAAATATACTGGGAAGCATTCAGCTGACATTCTTTGTAGTGGAGGAACAAGTTTAGCTCACAGGAAAAAAGTTTAACCTTTGCAAAGGAGTGTGTTGCATTTCATGTTTATACAACTACAAAAACAGAATTCAAAACTTCAGCAGAAAGAAAAACTCATGTTTCTATTTTAGTTCAGCAAATATTTATCATAAATAATGAAAATAATAATCAAAGCTAAACCATCCTGACATAACATATAGGTCTACAAAGAAGCAGAGAGGTAACTGACTGCAGATTCAAAACAGTACCTGGGAGCCTTCCTCATTATAATGCCTTGCATTTCGGAACATGAGCTTCATGTCTTCAATCATGGCTTCTTCCCCTACATACTTATCGTTTCGGATGTTGTGTTCTATCATTTTCAAATCCATTGGCTCCAAGATAATTTTATAATAGTCTGGATAGTCCTTTTTGGATGGCTTAACCATAAACAGATCACAGAGCCGTCTGCCTGTGCCTGGCTCTCGAGCTTCCAGAACTGCATTGTATAAGATCTTCATTCGTTGCTTTCGTATATTCTTTTTACTGTTAGATTAAGAAGATGGACAAAAAGGAAAAGCATAAATGTCATGGGCTGTTTTCTTTACTTCCAACACTAGTATCAAAATGACATTATTCTCTACCATGAGAAAACAACCACAACCACCTGAACACACTCACAAGTTCAACATTGAGTGTACTAGAAACACAGGCCCATTTGCAAATAACGACAGCATCATAACTAGCAGTCTGCTAAATAATCAGGAAACCAACTTTAAGATATGTTTTTTTCTCATTCACCTTGAGTTTCAGAGTTCTACAGAACAGAACAAATAACTAGTTTTCAAAAGCCAGAAGTCAAAAGGAGCAATGCCAGAAAAGAGACATGCTTCCAAATTCCACATTTTAACACATTTCCAAGTTTTAGCATTTAGTTCAATGAAAGTAGGTAAAGCAAAACCAAAGCAGAAATAAAGGCCTGCCAATACTCAAGATTCAGGTCATGCATCTTATACATAAATGGGGACATTCAAACAACTGTCTTCTCTGCCGCTATTATTTTCCCAATGGGATGAATTTTGCCTGGTTATTAGTTTAATTTTCAGCAACATTTTGGAATTCCCCTCAGTGCTTCGCTTCTGCTGTCAGCAGCATTTACAGTCTTCTTTTACTTCCTATCATTCAGGAAGTAAAACGGGTAACAACCACTGAACTGAAAACATCAAAAGTATTTTCAGGTTCTCTTCAGACACGAAGAAAATAAAATCATTTTGATTTCCCTTACCTATGAACACAACTTTTTCTCTTTTACTGTTCTTAGATGACAAGGCCTGACAGATTTTTTCCCTTTAAGCATTTCAGCGTTCTCTTGCACAAGGTGATCAGAAGCACCACAGGGTGAAAAGGACACTGATGACAGTTTGACTCACTTGATTAGGTTAGTAATTCTCTTTGAACTTGAAGATCACAAAACTAGCAATGTTTGCAATTTGCTCCTTCCTGATCTTCATTTGGTACTATGGTCTGTCTTACTGCTCCACTACTTCTCTTCTCCCTAGCATCCCCAGGCTGTACCACCTCCTAAATCCATGATAACATCTTCTCTCTGGAGATGTTTTTATGACTGTATATTGCTGCACTTACTTGATTGCTCTTAAGTGAATCTTTGCTGTTGCTCTATTACATTCCCTTCCTCCCCCACCAACTGCTGTCACTTTGAAAAAACAAAGAACTAAAAATATAGGAAGCTGAAGGTCATCAGCAACACCAAAGATGCTGAATTACACTGGCAGTTGCTACTATTGCATAAGTTCCAACTTCTGACAATATTATTTCAAATGATACCATGAGGTAGACTAGAGGAACTATCACTTGTTGGAGTGAAATACATCACTAATATTAATTACACAACAGCTATCACTGTTAAATGATAATTTCCATAAACCATCACTATTGCTCACTAAAAAAGTATATCTTAAACCATTGTGAATTTTGTTTACGTTGCAGTATCCAGAACAATCAACCTGTTGTACTCCATTTATCTATTTCTCAAATATCCTCTTCAGCCCAGCTGCTGCCAGGTAAGTTAACTGATGAGTGCAAATTCAGAAGGGAGAGAGACGCAATCTTCAAACATTTATGATGAAAACTCCTCAAGTGAAGTTCAGGTCATGGAAAATGAAAATATTTATGCCAGGAGACTTCACCAAATAAAAATATTTGTAGAGTTATATTATAAACTTTCAAAAAACTAAAAAACTAAGTATTAATTTTAATTATATTCTGAAATTGCTACCTAAACTACATAAATAGTCATATATTGGAGTATTAGAAAAGAAGCAGTAACTGCTAACAACCTGTGATTATATTCTGAAATTGCTACCTAAACTACATAAATAGTCATATATTGGAGTATTAGAAAAGAAGCAATAACTGCTAACAACCTGTGAAGACAGTCCACACATCAGGCTAAAAAAACCCAACACACAAATAAAATTCCACTGACAAAATTACCTAATTCAGTGCAACTACAGTGTCCATGCTACTTACTGTAGTTATGTTGACAAGTGCCAACTAATAGGCCAAAAAAGGAAAATAGTCAGCAAATAATTTTGAATTAATTAGAGCAAACATTTAATGAGGTTAAGTTTCAGAACTACAAATCCTTACGCAAATGCTAAAAACCATGGCTTAATACTCTCTCAAATAAAAGATGTAGGACTGTCATGTGAATACCTTTTCCTTTTTGAGCTTCCAGTATCCGATGTAGCAGAAGAAATCATACTGTCCCCATCCTCAATGTCATCTCTCCTAGCAAGCTCTTTCTTCTTTGCCTGAAAAAAAGAAGAAAAACCTGAAGCCAAACTCACTGCTGGACATTTTCAGAACAATCTTAAACATCAGAACAGATCAGATGCAACTATGAGTTTTGAGACTAAACCATTATCAAAGTATTTCCAGTGATTTATTTAATACAAGTTGGCCAACATAAAATAGCAGAATAATTCCTTTTAACTTTCAGAAAAAATTTTGAGGAGTCAATTTGAAAACAATGTCATTTCAGACTGCAGTACTTGGCTGGAACTCTTCATGAAATTTGAAGTGTTTTAGCATCCTCCAACTACCTGCAAACCTTAAAAAAAAACCCCACAACATCAATTTTCTTACAACTTAGTTGGGTTAAGAGTCATAGTAAAGAATAAAAGTGATCAAAAGAAATCACAGAAGGCAGCAGGTGTGCTGAAGAAACATCACCCTATGATGCTCTTCATTCCCATACTTCCCCCTAAGCAAGAAAATACCTCTGCATATACAAGTCTAGTTAAAAATTATTTTGGAAAAACATTCATTAGGGAAATAAATTCACATGTGAACTTATATCTTTTGATTATCCTACTACACATACCTGCATAACCTGCTGCATTTTCAGTACTCTCTTATAGATGGCAGAATTGGGAACGTTGTAGCGCTTGGCATTTTCAAACATCAAGTTCAGATCAGCCTCCAACTGATCTAAAGTTTCATATTCATGGTTCTTCAGTTTGGTTCTGCAAAAGAGAAATACCAATCAGATATTTCACAAGTTACACATTGCAAACCAGTTCTTTAACATCTTCATTTTCATGATAAATCAATATCCAAAGAGCTTTTACAGGAATGTAATTTCTTATTCTGATGCTGCAGTAATATCTTCTAACTGTAACTATATTAGGTAAACATATCTCCTCTTAAAGAATAATTTTAATAATTCTGAAAACTGCCCTCTTGAAAGTTGTCAGACTGAAGTCCTGTTTTCATACTCTGATAAGACGTGGTACAGAAAAGGCAGAAGGACAACCTGCTGTTGTCACTCCAGTATGCATCAGGGTACTGGAGTGGGTACAACGTCAACATGACGGGTTGGCTCCGCGCAGCCACGAATGCTGCCTTCCCTACACATCAATCCCACTCATCTCCAGTGAGAACCAGAAGGGTCCAACACCCCTCATGTTAACCCCCTCCAATTTTTGCCTTCTCTTAAAACCACCTGGTTCTTGACTGGTGCTAACCCGCAAAAGGCACTACATGTGAAAAAAATTAGAAAAGGACTAATGACAAAAAAGATGTCATTTTCACATGCTGAACACATGAATCAGTGCACTGTTTGCCAATAACTTAATGTGTTTTCTTGTATTTCCTTGCACAAGCAGTGAAAGTTCCAGCCAACTTCTTTAAACCTTCCAACACCTCATCAAGCACAACAGAAAAGAGTAATGTGCAACAACAAAAATGTCCTAAGTAAAATGTGAAGAAAATTGCTTCTGCCATTCTCATTTAAAATGACCATTTTAGGTTCATGTATCATTTTTAAGACTTCAAGACAACAGTATCTTGCAAACCTTTATGCATTTTTTAAGATTATTTTTAATGTTTCCAACTGAAGCAACAGGTAATCAAAAAGCTTTTCTGTCAGCTTCACTCACTCTGCAACTCCAAAAAAAGGAGAGTTACCAATATAATTTTCATTAGATTAGTAAAAAAATTGCATAATAACGAAAAAGCCAAACAAACACCCCCTTTCCCCTCAAAAGCAAGAGTTTGGGTACTAATTAAATTGCCATGATGAAAAGGCAGTTACCTTCCATTTCTACCTTGTAAAACACCAGCAACAACTATTTGCATGTGTATGTGTATGGAGTATGTGACTGCTATAAAGAAAGTCAAAGACAAAATAAAGAACCCATTACATTTGGGATTATTTTGCTGTAAACCATTAGCAATGATGCACAATGAGCTCATAAATACTGAGGACGCCAACAGTTAATCTATTTCATGCTCTTGCCACTGTCTGGTAACAAAAGCTCCAGGCAACCTTACATCTTCTCCGGCTAATCTGAAAGCAAAGTCTATAGAGTAAAATGTATGTAATTCATTCTTGTATTCTCACAAAGATATTGCCAGACTTCAGCACACACACACACTGCCAGAACTTCAGCACACAAACATCTGTTGGTGTTACAAAAGCTGATACATCATTAAGAGAATACTCAAGAAAGCATAGAATAGAAAGGCTTAAAAAATTGCGTCAAAAAATCAACTAGTAAGCCCATCTTTATCAAAATCATCAAAAGTGAATTTTAATTTTTTTCAAAGCAGATTTAAAAACATTCTAATTTGCCACACAGGTTAATTGTGTAAACAAGCAGTAATTTCCTTGTTTACTAATGCTATTACAGATGTTTATAGAATAGATTCAAACTTTCAGAGGATTAGCAAAAAACAAAACAACGTCTACAGGCAATTCTGCATCTTAGAAAAAGGTACCCAAGTCTAAGGTACCCAAGCTAAACTACTTTAGAGATAAGAACATAAAAAGATTCAAAAAGCAAGTCCTGTGTAGGAATCGATTCAGGAGCAGCACTGGAGAGACGTGCTGACCAACAGACATTTTCTGCCCTTGGATGTAGGCCGCATCAGCATAATTTGTTTCCAAGCGACAACTCATACTGACAAATTTGCTGAATTAGGCTCCAACTAAGGATGTAATAAAGTGGAGACTACCATAACTGCCTTAGATTTGAATATTAAATACTTCAGACAAACATCTAAAATGTCTCTGTGCTTTTTCCTGATAAAGACAACTGCTGGAGGACAAGCACTCGTGCTTCAGAAATCACAAACACCAAGCTGGGATAAAGTCCTCTCAAGGCCTACTCTACAGTTTATCCTCTTGCAAGTAAGCAAGCGTGAATGCAATTTTCTTGCTTTTCAACTCTTAAATTTTGCTTAAATATTAGTAGCGTGTAGTTTATAAACACTCTTGTGCAAGTCTGGCATGTTTGCTTTCTTCCAGAGACCTACACAAGCTTTGAGAGACTGGACAGCGGGAAGAATAAAAAATGTAAAAGTTTGTAGGCTTCCAATTAAATTAATAAATTAGAATTACAGACTGCAAGTGCATAATTTGATCGCTGCTGTATGAGGTCTGGGTTCAACTTTCTGAAAGAGTAACCCAAAGGACTACATCTAAATTGAAGTATCGCTTCGTCAATTCAGATTGCTTTTTCCTACTATCACTTTGTGTTACTCCTCTTTATTTGGAGTTGTTCTGCACCCAACTTAAAACTGCAGTAATATCACATATTGGGGGGGGGAAGAGAAGAAAAAAGCAATGCCCTGAAATGTCACTGACGATCTAGGATTACACTGACTAAAAAACTCAACATCAAGGACTATCCTCCTGAGATGCTAAAGCCAACAGACAACTCTATATCCTTATCATGTGTAGGTTCAGAATCTATGAAGTACAGTCTCAGCATTATACCATAAATCAATTTTACTTATTAGTAACATATCTTGATCCTGCTCAATCAAATGTTTAGGTGCCAGTTTTATCAAACTGAGAGAAGGGGGAACTTGTCACGTCCTCTGAAGCAGAACAAATTCAAAGCCAGCTGCAGGCAGAACAAGGCAATAGTGTTCTCTGGGGAATATATCCTGCCTGCAACAATTTTCTTTTTACAAAAAGAGAATTCTAACTTGGTTCTGTATGATTTCATGATATGGTAAAAGAAACTGGTGACTCTTCACGTCAGCAGATCCCAAGCCACTTGACACTTACAAATCCGGGATTTGCTTTACCGCTCCTCCCAGAGGCAGAGGTAGCTCATGCAGACCCCAGAACACCACAGTCCCATGCTTCATCTAAAAACTGTACCCTGACTCTGCACAGCCTTGGTCTCCCACACCAGCTTCACCCCTGTGTGTTTAGGAGATGACCTACACACATGACAATGCAGCACCAAAAAGCAGAAAAAACATAGGAAGTTGCCATTAGTCTTAAATACACCATTCTGCACGCACTGATTCTCTGCTCTCTTGTGACCCTGTAGAAACAAAATCTTTAAGCTCATGGAGAAGGTGAAGGCCCCAGGAGCACACAAGCAAAGAAAAGGAGTTTAATTAAATCTTACTCCTTTAAATCTTAACCTGGAGCTGGAAGACAAAAGGAAACCAAAGGAAGGATGAGCTATCACCCAAATTATCCTACCAGGAAATAAAATCTTGCTTCTATCAGCTTTTGTATATCCACAATCAAATAAGCAAGGTGCAGCCCTCCCGATTTCATCAAACAACCTACATTCACAGTTGAATTCATTAAAGGTCTGACAACATACGTAAAAATCAAGATTTAGCCCACATGGTTTGGAAAGACAGACACACATATGAAGAATGAAAAATGCACTGGCAGAATAGTAATCCTGGTCTAGTCTGCAAGTAACCTCCTACCTCTTCAATGCATTTGCTGTCAGCAGACAATGGGATGATTAATCAAGAAGGTTATTCACAGGAGTACTTTGAACAGATTTAATTATACTCAAACTCATCAGAACTCAAGTATTGTGTCTTTCTGAATTAAAATGCAGTTTCACAGTAAATTTAAAAATGTCTCGCCAATCTTGGAAGAAAAGAATTCTATAAACTGACCAAATTATTTTGCAAAGCAAGGCTAAAACTAACCCAATCCATGGCTCTATTCACCAGCAACTCCCTGCCAACATAATACAAATTGAACTACAACTTTATACACCAGAAACCAAGAGAAATTTCTATGAAATGATTGATGGTGTTACAATTGTACCCGAAAGCATGAGTTAAACTTGCAAGAATATCTTTCTAAACATAATGAACTTTGCAAAACGAGGACAAAAATAGTCTAAAAGGTAGATTACAGTTTCAAAGGCCGCTAAGCCCCAAACAACACTGGCATGACATTTTGGTCAAAATCAGAACAGTAATTGAAAAACCACAGTTAGCTGGCACTCAACTCCCTAAAAAGTCTACTGGAAACTCATCTGTCCTTCAATGTACAACATCTGAAAGAAGATACTCTTGCCATATAACCAAAAGAATTACAGAATGGTATGGGGCTAGAAGGGACCTCTGGAGATCATCTAGTCCAACCCCCTGCCAAAGCAGGTCCTCCTAGAGCAGGTTGCACAGGAACGTGTCCAGGTGGGTTTTGAATGTCTCCAGGGATGGAGACTCCACCACCTCCCTGGGCAGCCTATTCCAGGGCTCTGCCACCCTCAAAGGAAATTCTTCCTCATGTTTAGACGGAACTTCTTATGTTCAAGTTTGTGCCCGTTCCCTCTTGTCCTGTCACTGGGCACCACTGAAAAAAGACTAGCCCCATCCTCTTGACACCCACCCTTTAAGTGTTTATAGGTATTGATGAGATCCCCCCTCAGGCTTCTCCAGACTAAAAAGACCCAAGTCCCTCAGCCTTTCCTTATAAGAGAGATGCTCCAGTCCCCTAATCATCTTTGTAGTCCTCTGCCATACCCTGTCCAGCATTTCCCTGTCCTCCTTGAACTGGGAAGCCCAGAACTGGACACAGTACTCCAGATGGGGCCTCACCAGGGCAGAGCAGAGGGGCAGGATGACCTCCCTTGACCTGCTGGTCACACTCTTCCTGATGCACCCCAAGATGCCATTGGCCTTCTTGGCTACAAGGCTACACTGCTGGCTCACGGTCACCCTGTTGTCCACCAGAACTCCTACGTCTTTCTTCTCAGAGCTGCTGTCCAGCAGGTCAGTCCCCAACCTGTACTGGTGCATGGGGTTATTCCTCCCCAGATGCAGCACCCTACGCTTGCCCTTGTGTAGATCCATCTTATTAGTCAGACACTATGCCTAAAAAGTTCTAAGGAAAAAAAATATTCAAACACATGTAACCTCTTTTCTCTTGTTCTGAAACTGTCAGGTCCAGAGGCTACTCCAGCCTCTTTGGGGGAAAAAGCACTGTATCACAGAATGCATGCAATAAAGGCATTTGACAAATGCCCTATTGAGGAATGAAATAGTTTTTTTATAAAGTACGTCCAGAATCTTGTTTACTTGAACCTGTGATTTTATAAAGGCCATATATATGATATGCTTTGAAAGTACTTCCTAAGGAAGAAAAATTGTTTAAACCTACAGAACATTTTAAAACTGTACAACATTCAACAAATATTAAATTATATTAAGTGAAAAAAAAAAGAATGAAAGAACGGCTAAATCTCAGATAAAGTTAAAATTTGCAAGGTAGTCTAAATATTACAGAGACATAATGTTCTCTGCAAAGAATATTTTCCCATACAGAAATTAAGTAAACTGTAACACAGTGACTTATTATTTTTCCAAAGTCAATGTAATAATAAAACACTAATGTAATTTTTTTAAATTAAGAACTTAATTTGTATTTGGCTTAAGTTGTTATTTAAAAAAAAAAATTCTCAATAAACTATTCAGGCTTTAACCAATTATTTCAAGTTAAGTTCCACTCCTTTATTTGCCATATTAGTGGAAGTGATTAAATTATAAGGCAAAATATGCTTTACCAGTTCATATTTTCTATAAATTCAACTCAAGTAATTAATAATTAATCCAAAGGCAACAAGAGCCACTACAAATTTCACAGTTTCACGAGAACCTCAGCACATCCCAGTTCAGTGAAAGGTAAGGCTTAAATTCCTATCTTGCAGACGATTTTTAACAGGATGTAGGTTCATAAGAAAAATGCATTTCAAACCCTCAAATAATAGACGTCACACAATACCAACCATGTTTTCCGCTGGATCCACACACTTTTTTAAACCTCAGCTACAACCCCAGCTTCCTGGAGCACAAGACGGTGGCATGTGCCAACGAAGATATGGATTTTGGTGCCTGGGCACCCTCATCGGCTGCATGTGTGTGTCAGGAGGGAACTGCAGCCAGGGAATTCCCTGGGGCACATCCTGCCTCTTGTGTAGAAAAGCCTGAGCCACTTGTCTTAGGGATCACACCTTCTAACGCTGTAAAATTTACCAAGGAACAGAGTTCTTGTAAGCATGCTGGGATCTAGCACTGATGTACCGGCTAACTGAACACACTGTGCTATTTCCCAACTATTCTTCCAGTCATTTGTAATTACAGAATGACTTTTTCATCAGCAACATTAAGTTTGCAAAATAACCTCCACACTTTTTTTTTTTTAAAGTTTGCAAAATAACCTCCTGCACACATTGTGCACTTTTACCACATCTGAAAGTCACAGCCTTCACAATGTCGTGCCTTTCTATTTAAATGGAATATTTTTCTTCTACAGCTCTGAGTTTTGTCCTGTTTGAGGCACGAGAGTCTCATCGGAGCGTGTATCAGCATCTGGTGGGAGGGAATGATGGGAACAAACTGAAACACATGAAATTTCAGCTGAACACAAGAAAAAAAAGAATTATTTTTTTTTTTTTACTGTGAGTGTGGTCAAGCACTAGCACTACTTGCCCAGGGAGGTTGTGGAGTCTCCACCTGTGGAGATATTTGAAAATCAACTGGATATAGTCCTGGGCAACTGGTTCTGGGTGTTCCTGCTACTGCCAGGGGCTGGACTAGATGCTGTTCCTTCTTACCTCAGCTACTCTGTGATTCCGTAAAGAGCAAGTCAGGAGGAAATTAGCAAAAAAACTAAAGCCATCAGTGCGATTACCTCCCACATCCAGGAACAGCTTGGGATCAGCACTTGGCTGAAATGACTGAGGTAAAATGTTCATAAAGAGATTGAGAGGCTGGGACAGGTATAATGTACATCTCCTAAAAAGAAAACATACCCATGCTCTCCCTCTAGACGTCACGTATTATTTTATAAGGGGTTTCCTGCATTTAATACACACACAAACTCCTGAAATATATGACTAGCTATAAAGTTTGCCACAGCCACACATTTCTCAGTTCGCTCTGGCCGGATGGCCTAGGCAGCCAGATGCCAAAGCAAAACAGATACAAGACAGGAATGCCAGGCTTTACTCCAACACCTTCAGCTCTTCGCTGGGACAACTAACTTTTCTGCCCCTGTCTGTGAACAGAAGATATGCTCTTTGTATGCACATCTCAATAAAAACCCCAAAACACAAAAAACACCATCACCACCATCAAAAAAAACCATAAAAACATCTCTACCCCTAATAAGCAGCAGTTTTATTAGCTAAAGATGTATTTGCAATATCAGTAAAACCGTGCTAGTTTCAGTTTTCCCTAAAGCACATGAAGATCATGTGGTAATTTAAAGAAGAGTTGAATTTCAGAATTTGCTAAAAGAATTCAGACTATAATAAGTACTGTACTTTAACTTTTGAGCTACATATGCTATTTCTAAAAAGAGTGTCTCTATTTTCTAAACTCTCAGGCAATAAGTCATTTTTTTCTACAGTTCTTTGTACATCTGTGTGCCTTTCTGTTCTGCTCACACAGCCACATACAACCTGCCTACACTGTAAGGAAAGCAGAAATGCAGCTTTATTTATTATTTGTCCTATAAATGATATAAAGTATATTTTTAATGGAAGGTCTCTCCTAATTGGATCTGTTTATACATAATTTGAGCCAATACTCTTTGGTACATTCAGACAAAAAGCTCCCTGGCAACTGTCACTGATTTTTCTCAATTTCACCTCTTTTTTTTTTTTTTCCATCAAGTACATTTTGTGCTTCATTCAAGACAAGACACTTTCTTTGCCAAGCCAAGAGCTGTACTAAGACATAAGAAAAAATGGATAGATATCCAGCGTGGCAGATCCATACTTGTTCCCCAGCAAATGCAAAACACCCTCTGACAAGTTAAAAAAAATATAAAAAAATCGAAATCTCCACCTTTCTTACTTTCTGATTTAACAAAGACACTGCTTATTCAACAATTATACCAAGTCTAGCAGATCATACTATGGTACAACTAAAATTTACAGATCTATGTATTAGAGTGGATTACAAACACATGAACAGTGTTGGGTCCAGTCCTGACTCTCTGAAGCTGGAGGACCAGCATCCTGCAGTGTAGCTCAGGCAGGCACTGGAGTCCCAGGGGCCACTGGGCAGGAGGCCAGGGCCACCCGAGCCTGATCACTGCCATAAAAGTCTATTAATGTACTCAGGATCCTAATAGATATCCATCATATTACCTTATCTTGGACCGCTAAAGAAAGCTATTGCTCACTTTTTTTTTTTTTTTACTCAGGTTTTTAATCCAACATCTGCCCTCTGCCATTTGATGAACCTTTCACAGCTCACAGATTTATAAATGGTGTGCTGCTTTGGTGCTAGTCCACACTAGCTAGTCCACACTTTGGCTCAGTCCACACTAGCTACATCATGAATGAAAGTAATTATTCTCCACACTTCTGCTGTGACCTAGACAAAAGGAATGTAATTGCAACTCTCTTTCTACAATTCACACTGCTGAAGACTATTAATTCAAAAACCGTGGCAGTAAGAGGTAACCACGCCATTCAGGTCAAGGAAAAACAATGGTGTTTTTTGCAGAAGCTTTCGTCTCTGCTGCTCACCCAACCTCCAGAATTATTGATATGGCAACTTTCAGGCACATTACAAATGAAACTCCATGGAAAATAAACCCAACGGCAACCATCTATAAAAGATGATCAAAAGACTGGTGTAGACTGAGTTGAAACAAGAAGCAACCAAATGTAGAGGAAAGATGGTATATACTGCAGTAGGTATTGACAACTTGACCACAGACAGGACTCTGGAAATAAAAGAAACCCTTGACTAGTTTCCCACTAGATGTAGTTTGCATTCAGTTTTCTTACCTGATTTGCTGCAATGAAATAGGTGTTTTAATTTGCTGATAATAATCAGGATACTTTTTCTTGGAGGGCAAGTGGAAGAAGGGTTCAGATATGAGCTGGCCCTGATTATTTCGGCAACTTCTAACCGTGTCATAAAGCTGATAAAGAGGATTAGAAGTGTCCATGAAGGAAGTAATGCTCTCAGCTTCAGATTCTCCCTCCTCATAACGAGCAGCAGCTGCAGAGAGAGAAAGGAAAAATGGGAAACTCAGCAGGACAACTCAGAGTGGGTTTTTTGGTTGACTTTTCAAATGAATAAAGATCTAAACCAGAAGAAAAAGAAGTGCCTCAACAGAGGGTGTTCAGCCACTCTCTGGCAGTCAGATTCGTATCTCAGAAAAGGACATCACAAATATATCTTATGAGGCTCAAGCTGCCAAAAAAAGCACTTTATCTAGGTATTGCAATCTCTCTTATTATATGAGACTTCAGTTCTGTCACTGGAAATACACCCTTGCCACCTACATGTGCTGAGAACTGTTCATATACGAGACTACATAACAGCACTATTCAACCACACACTACCTCTATAACAGCCACATCTTTATTTACTCATCAAACCATTAATACTAATATTTGTGCCAAATACTGAACTACTGCCACTCTGCTATCTGACAAGAGCTCACTACAAGAAGACACATTGACAAACCACATCTGGAATTTTCAAAGGTGCCTAACCAGTTAAGCAAAATGGCCAAATTAAAAACAAATTTTTGTATATACATAAAAAAGATTACTTCAAAACTTCTACAATCCTTTAGACCATATTAATCACAGCTCAATTCAAAAATTGTGAAGTTCAGCAGAAAAAACTGATGCGAAAGCCTGAAAGTGCACCTCTAATGTGTGCAGTAAAATTAAGAGGAAATAAATATTTTAGAATTATTATATAATTAGCATAAACATTTCATAATAAAGTATTTACAAATTTCATAGCAAACTTTTCTAGTTATCTATATGAAGCATATATTACACTTCAGGATTAGAATGAATGAAAGAAATACTATGAAGCACTAACATTTACTGCTGATAAAATTAGGAGAAACACTACACGAGCAACAGAAACACCACAGGCATGAAAAAATGTTGGTAGTGGAAACACAGGATGGGAAGCAATAAATGGCCAATCCTTCCACGCTTCTCAGTAACAAAACCCGTGTAATTTGTACCTTGCAGACAGGTGTGGTTTTCCACATATTAGAGTTAAATTATTCACCCTTTTTCCCCTCTTACGAATTAAGGTTTGAAGGAAAGCTTGGCAGATGACACACTGGGTAATTCAGTTACACAAAAGACAGTTCTCTAACACTCACGCCAAGTTTCCAGCTGGCATTTTCCTTATTGCTCAGTGGAGGCTGGCAACGTTTCAAGCTTTCTATCCAAGTTCAGTAAAGACATATTGAAATGATGACAAAGCCAGGGGACACTGACTGCGTAACAACATAGTACTATCATTTTTCCTCTGCAGTCTGACATTGCAGATGACGTATGGGTCCTACCAGAAAAGCTGGATGCAAGCTAAAACACAAGCAGACCTCCATAGATATGCAAACATGTAACGAAGATGTTCATTACCAACTCGGGGAAGACACTCAAAATGATCCTAATTATGTATCTGTACGCCAAACAGCATCTCTTAATGGCCTAGCATCCACTACACAGTAGCCAGCAAACCAGCAGCTGGACAGAATAACTGGGGTAGAAACAAAAGATCAGAGGTAGCCCTATGTTTTCTTGCACCTAACACATCAACCTGAACACGCAGATAAAGATTAACAGCTAAGAGAATGCTATCAGGTAAAGCAAGTTTCCAAAACAGATTATGCAGCAAAATACTGTCTTTGGTTTTGTTTAACTCAAACAGTTCAGTTCCCAGTGCTCCGTCAAAAAGTAAGAAACGGAATAGAAAAGCAGATGAGCTTGTTTTTATGAAAGAGAAAAAATAAGAAACTAATCAAGTATATTGCTGTTCTCTGACATGCGGCGGCCAGCAACAGAGCAGTTCAACACCCTAAATAAGAAAAGTACTTTCTTTGCATTAAAAGTAGAACACAAGGCATTTCCTAAAATAAAAAAAACCTACATAAATTAAACAGGTACTAAAAGGAAAGTGTTTACATAATACTGTAAAACAGCTACAAACATTTTCATTATGATGTGTATTTTCTTTAAACGTGATGTGTCAAACACTGCATGTTCTTACATATTCAGAAAGTGATAATTTGAAACCTGTTATCTTAAGAACTGAAGAATGATGAACTATTCAGATCAGAAAACAGAAAAATCCATATGTTGCTATGTAATAAACAGTCTAACGCAAGACTGTAGATTCTTTAATATGCAGTAGTGCCAGGTCCCATGTCCCCACCAAGCACACACTGTCCGTGGAGAGTAACAGTCAGTTATTCCCCTTTCGTGCAGCTGTTACCACAACTACAGTTAGCAGATAGAGAAAAAAACCACAAACACACAGTAAACCATAACCACAAAATATATGCTGTTCAATAGTCCCAAACAAAATGTAGTTCCTGCTCTTCATTCCATACCAGAGTGACTGTTTCCTACTGAAGGTACAGCTTCATAATGGAATGCTGTTACACTGACTTCACTGCAAAAGGAGGAAGCCATCTAATTTACAACTGGAACTGAGCTTCATTATCAGATATAAACTCATATATCATATACATGTATTCTAACTCAACGATAAGGCAGAAAAAGAGCAGAGAGAGAGGATTTACAGATGTACAGCAAGGACCAAGGGAGCTGCAGAAGCTGCTCATGCCCTCCTACATTTGAGCTGGGAATCTACAAGCTCCATCACACCATGACACCCTCTGAAACTGTGAGGATAAACTCCAGATATTGCTCATTCCTTAGGCAACTGCTACAACCAAAGAAGCTCATCAAGATTTAGTTCTCTATATTGAGAAGGAGAAAGTTCCCTTCATGTTCAGTCATGCAGTCTAATTCTCATTTATTTTAACGAGTGTTAGAGGAAGGAAAAAGGATGAGATAACAGAGCAACTAATAAAAAACCACCTGGTTTAAATAAAAATCCTTTTCCTCCAGAGACTGAAAACACAGAGATGTCCACGTAGCACGTTGGAGGGACAGAAAATCTTACAGGTGACAGAGGGTTGCCAAAAAAATTGATGTTGCCTCTTAGGTGAATGCAATAAAGAAAGGAGAGAGCTTCAACAGCAGCAAGGCAAAAATCTCAGACATGTAAGAAAGGCCCCATGAAAATGACAATAATATCCATAGTACAGGTGGCACCTGAAAGTAGTTCTATCACTTCAAGAATTTAAATCACATAAAGCCATAAAAAGCAATGTGGTTTTACACAAGTACAATCTGCAAAAATAGCAGCTAGGAATCATACCGAACCAAGCTAGTAAATACTCCTCACACCTCCCAGAAAGCAGCTGCTCTGAAGCAATAACTGAACTCTGGGATAACCAGGAACAAAAATGCTTTTGCTTGCAGCAAGACCTAAAAATATATATTGAAGAGATGCATCATGTCACATCAATGCAGAAATAATGTAATCAACAACTAAAAAGAAAACCCAACAGCATATGTACAAAAACATTTTGGAAACCTGCTCTGAGATGAATGCAAGGAAGTTACTGAGATTGTAACTACCCAGACAGGCTGACTTAAAAGACAACCTATAACAATTTATGACCAATACTGAAATATCTGATGTAATGCATATATTATGGCATATATGCTTATAGTATAATGCTAAAGCATGGTATTATGAAACTAAGGATGCTGTATGAAGGCATGCCTTTTTATATGCTTTTTTTAAACGTAAACCTTCGTGCAAGATTTCATGACTGTTAGGCCAGAACCATTCAGTTCTAACACTTATCTACCCTTATACCTCAAGATTACCTTCACCTTAAAAAAACAAAACCTGTCAGGTTTTATTAGAAGATCCAATGGTACAAGAGAGAACAAGCCAGCATGAGCGAGACTTCTCTCAAACAATTGCAGCACTGAATCTCTTCTGCTGCAAGGAACGCCCAATGTCCTCTCCACTGTCTCCTTTTCTGTTTCATATTAGAAGGAACAAAAACAAGCAATAGTTTCCTAAAGCTTGGATAAGTGTACTTGGAAACACACATGATAAATTCGAAACATGCGAACAAGTTTGGCCTGCCCTATCTTACCAGCTGTACATCTGTGAGCTCATATTTAGAGGAAACAGGGATTGGAGGTAACAGAATTACACGCTGAGCTTGGAAAAAACGCAAAATATTTTTGAAATAAAGGTATTTGAATGTATTAGGAGCTCTACAGTTTTGCTTATTCCAAATATTTTAATTAAAGAAGATAGAGAAACTGTATTTCAGTTCCTACCAGCCAAAGCCGCATCCTCATCACTTTCTGATCCATACTGCAACGCCATGGTTATTGCTGATAAACGATCCCCTTGGGCTGATCTTTTGTTACTATAAAAGAGAAAAATTTTAAAAAACCTGCAAAATTTTAAAAAAAGGGTTATCATGTTAACCACTAACAGTCACGCAGAGCGTGTAAGTAAACAAGTGAAGCTCTTGACAGTTGCCTACATTATCAGGAACACAGACATGACTATGCAAGAAAAGACTGGAGCCCTTAACAAGAGAAACGGTTAACGACCTTCTATTTTAAGAGGCGGTGCATCAAACTGAAAAACTGGACACAGAATCAGAAAGCTACAGCTCAAGATGGCTATTTTCTGTCCTATTTGGAATACTTGAGGTTTTGAATTATTGGGGAAGAAAAGGGAATAATAACAAATTCCTCCCAATGAATAACTTTGTTATTTGATCCTGTTTTGTAGGCGTTTGCCTAAATGAAGGAATTCAGCCTGCTGTAAGGTGTCCATGCAATCTTCTCCCGTTCCCCCATCCCCACCTTAGGCATTTTTAGCACACAGGGTGCCTGTATGTGAAGCAGCTTCCTCTGCTTTCTAAGTGGAGTAAGTCAGCATCTGCACTGGCTATGGTCTCACATCTCTTCAGCGTCCCTCTCTGCCTCCCTGGTGTCCCAAACCTGGGGCACAGCATTTCATACCCATGCTGTAGGCTATGCCTGACAACCTCTGCTTTTTGACTAGGTCACCTCTTTAGGCACCTCCAGCAATGGGCTCAGCTTTGCCCTGTGGGAGCAAAGCGAAGTCTGGGAAAAAGCAGATGGGTTGCTTAAAATGACACCAACTCTGAACAAATGCTCAATCCCTTAAAGACCCTTACAGCTGCTGCGTCCAACCATGGTTTCAGAGTATACACCCAGGGAAGTAGCCAGTAGAGTTTTGAGACAGTAACCCAGAGACTGCAGACACAAAACCTCTGCTAGGTACCAAATTCTCAACAGAAAAAACCCAGAAAGGCTCCAGCAAACCAGTCTACTCAGCAAGTTTGCCGTAAATGCATCTCAAATGCAATACTTTCTTTTTATAGGCTTCATGGGTTTCCACCATCCATCTCTTAATTATTTAGTCCTACTTATTGTTATTTTTTTAGTCTCCAAATATATTTTTTCTAGGTTTACAACATATTTCCATGGGTTTTTTTCACTTGCTTTATTTTGCAATGAAGCTTAGCATGTTGTTCTTCAGAAGACTAAGCTTAACATATTGTTCTTCAGAACACTTCTAAGGAAATAATTGCACACAGAGTATTTCATGACAGGTGTTTTGAAATGCTAAATATAGAATCAAACATGGAAGAGTAATTATGGCAAAGTAGCTTATTAAATAATATTTAATAGATATTTGATTGAAATGTATTTGAATGTCAAAAGTATTTGAGTCAATACTGAAGGGCACTCTCAACTAAAAAACAAACCAAAACCCAAAATTTTACTATTTCCATATGATGAGGACCCAGCTTTTCCTCTAAATCCACAATTTACTTACCGATAATATTTGTTAGAAGAATTTCTCTCATCACCAACACTGCCTTTACCCTGTGAGGAAGGACCTGTCAGCTTGGAAGCAGTCAAATTTGATGGTGTCCTTAACGCAGAAGAGACAAGCCAAGGAAAGGGGAAAAAAAGAGGCCCACCTTAGACCCGAGAAAAGATGCAGCAAGGATAAAGCTTTGTACAGAATTACTTTGAAGGATCAGTCAAAAAGCTTCAGAGACAGATATAAAAATGTTTTAAAGCTAAAAGTAAAGTAATATTAAGATACATTTAGGGCCCCAGCATTAATATCGATTTTTTTTATAATGTCAGAGGACGGCAACATTTAGATTGAGGATTAATAGCTGTACACGCAGCTCAGCCTACAATAGCAGTGCAAGCAGCCAACAAAATGTTCTTTAGCATCCAGACAAAGCTAATCCTACTGATCCAATCATGTTTTATCAATACTTAACAAAATCAGTGTCAAGTTGCTTGACAGTGCGTATTGTCAAGCAACTTTATTTTGCCATTTTATTTAAGGGAAGACAGTTAAATGCACCACAAAGAGCAATTTAGTATGACAAAGGATACAATGAACTCTGCAATAGAAAAGCATGACTTCTGACACAGAGACAACATGTCTGTAGAACTTAGGTTAGTAGCGTTATGATGAATTTGAGCCTGATCCATCAATGACAAAGAGAAACAGATGTAAATTCAGAAGAAAAATATAGTAAATTAACTTTAAATGAACTTATGGGGGTATTTTACCAAAATGAGCAATAGGTAAAGGAGACCTTCCCCCTTTGAGACAACTAAGCAGTCAGGACTTTAAATAAAAAATAATGATTCTGTGATGCAGATTCAGCAGAAAGAAATAAAAAATGAATAATAGTTCAATAAATAAAGCACCCAGTGAAATGCAGAACAGCAAGTGAAAGGTTAGGTTTTCATGATGTTTTTTTATCACCAAAACTTTTTGTGCATTCAGGCCCATATTATTGTAGCCTGCTTCAGGCATTACACTTTTTTTTTTTGCCAAGTTAGAGAAACAAAGGAGGGAGCTGTCAATTATTCTGACATTTAGATTACTTAAGGATTTGCAGGTCTGTTGAGAACACAGTACATAAGAGAACATGTAGAATAAGGTAGCTGAGAAGTGGAAATGGGTTGGCAGTGCAAGAGAGGAATTCAACTAACAAATATCAGTGTGATTTATCTGTCATCCCTTCTTTTGCAAACAGCTTTATTTTGAAGAAAAACAGTTAAAACTCAAAATTAAACATGACACACGTGACATCCTGAGCTTCATCAAAGGCCAACACAGTGAGAAAAACAAAAATCACAATTTAAATAGAAAACCTCTACGCCTATATGTAATTCTAGTTACCGAAAACAAATACATATGTACGTTCAGTGCCTGTAGAATCAAGGTCATCTGGCACTAGACATACTTTTAAGAAGGAAAATTATTAAAATATGTGTCGGGAATTACTCCCTAACAGTATTTCTGCTTTTATATTTTGTTATGCTTCAACAATGATTCACCCAAACATGGGAAGCATGCTAAGGCTGGGCAACACTTCATAGATTGAATGTCTCAAAGCATCAAACTGTAAAAATCAATCAGGTAACTTCCATTTCTTTCACATGCAATAATCCTACGCAATGTTTTTAATACTGATAATGTCTATACATTTTTCAGACAACAAAATAATTTAAACTACCTTTCAGTAAAGTAAGGGATTGCTCGTGTTTTCAGTTGTACCATACAAACCTTAGCAGGAAATGAGAGAAGTTATTTTCCAGCATCAAGTACCAGCAAACAGCTCAAATACATACAGAGTGTCCACCTTGTAAAGGGTTTGCCAACTCCTTGGATGATTTGCAAAACGTTGCTTTATTTTTTTAGATAAATTACACAGCTCATACTGGCAAATAATATCTAAACCCACTTTTGAGTGTTACTCATAAGTAAAAAGTTTATACAAGTAGGAACCTAATTGCATTTCAGATAAGAAACACCTAAAAAGACTGCATCACTTCTCTGTACACTATGGATTTTCACAGGAAGAAAATGCTATTTCCTAAATAAAATCATCCCATGAAACAAATTAGAGCTACCAACAGTGTTTTAAACCTGCCTGTTCAAAAACAAATCTATCCTTCACTAAGCCCAGATCTTCAGTGTCATTTGCCTCTTTTCATAGTTAGGAATTGGTTTTCAAATAGGAGTTTATATAATGTAGACTTCCCTCTAGATATCTTTCACCTAACATCCTGTTCCTTTGTTTCTGCCCCTACCTAATTAATTGTGAGCTCTTATGTTTCAGCTCCTAACAAGGTTCAAGAATATCCAGCATTTTTCATAAAACAAGCATGAGAAGCACCTTGTTCCTAGCTATTCCTTTTCTGTTATTAACTTAGAAACACATATTGTGGATGTTGGCCTTAAGTTATAAAAGATCCACTGGCACTGTTTTTCATAATCAAGTACATCACAGAAATATTTCACCACAGAAGTATTTCAATAAAAAGTTCCCTTCCAAGAACTGTTTTATAATTTGTAAGTTTTAAAACAACAATAAACTAAGTTTTCAAACAAAACTGTATCCTCCACAGCAAAATTAAGGGAACATCTATAGAGATTTTTATATGAGATTATAAAAAGAACTCTATTTGCAGTACCTGATTCGGAGACTTGACTTGGCCAACTCACTGTGTTCAATTTCAGCCTTTTTCATATTAAATATTTTTTTAATCGCATTTGCATCCTGTCAATGAAAAGATTTTTTTTTTGTTTAATGGTGAAAGTGAAGAAGGTTATAGTCAGGTATATTCATCTATTTAAAAATCTAAACCAGAAATGAAGGGGTTTTTACGTTTAGATATAAATTTTTTTTGCATCAGAAATGACGAATAGAACAAAGTCTGCCTGAAATACACCCACAGTGGCCTGTAAAAACTGAACAGAAGAGCTGAGTAGCTTCAAAGTCATTTTTTGTTGCAACCTTCAAAAAAAAAATTACAATCTGCAAATATACACAAATACCATTCTGAACTGAACAGGCCAATGAGATTCCGTGCCTTTGCAATCAAAGAGCTACTACCGTTACTGAGCTTTACAATACTTGCTCGCTCTTATTCTACACCCCTGGGCTCAATACTCAGAGTAACACTTCACAAAATAGAGATTATACGTTTTGAGTGAGGTTACAAGTGTGAGTAACGTCTCTGGGAACTGAAACTACCATCCAAAGAGAAGTGCAACTGGAAAAGTCCAAGAGCCACCTACATAATAGTGTTAAACATATACGAGGTGTACATATATATACATATACTACAAAGACCTTAACATCCAAGCACATGAAAGAATAATTTCCCACTGAAATTCTCTTACTTCCAGAGAAAGATCAATGTAATAATTTGTATATAAAACGCTGGTGAACTAAGTATGAAAAAGACAGGCAGTGCAATTTGGTCACAAAAAATGGCTAAAAGGAAGAGGATCTTCCAAAACTATGCAAAGAAGGCATGGCTCTGGTCTTGAAGCTTATGATGAAAACCATAAACACTTCCTGCCATCTGAAAAGAGATAACAGCTGAGCACTACTGCTATCATTGGGACTTCAGCTATTTCAACTTAAATCACATGTACAGGAATCCTCCACTCCTCCAATGAAGTCATATAACTCATAACCCAAGATAAAATTTAATTGGAAGAAATCATATACCTCAAGAAATAAGAAATTACATGCACCCTAATTATACTAAGAACAATATTTAAAAAGGAAAAAGCCACTAATAGCTATTTAAAAAAAAAAAAACCAAAACCAAAAAGCAAACAGAGTCTTTAGGACCTAATACTAAAGATTCAATAAGGATCAATCAGCACAGAAAGTAATTAAAAAAATCTGAACTCAAATCAAACTATGATCAACTGAAACTAACCTTGAATACTTGTGATCCAGGCTCATTGTAGGTTTTGGCATTCTTTGCAAGAAGATCTATATCCTTGGCCATTGCATGAATGCTTTTATATGTTCCATTCTAAAAAAAAAATAAAATAGAACTGGTTAAAGTGGGAACCTTTGGATAGCATGAGAACTTAATCAATACTGAAAAGCAAAGGCAATTCATGCAGAATAAAGGGAATATTTATATAAAAACAAGAACATATTTATATAGAGGACAGATAAGTACGTGGAAAAAGTAATCAAAAAAGAATGTAACAAACATAAGTCCTTATAGAGCTTATGAATGCTAAGTAAAAGATTGCAAAAATACTTACAATATTATCTTAATTTTAAAGGGTTCTGACAAAATATTATTTTACCTTTTTTCTCTAGTTCAATTATTCTACGTGTTATCCCTCACTATTATACAAAATGCTAGAATTACAGAACAGTATTTCGAATTACTGGAGAAATAAAATGAAAAATGCATCAGTACAAAACATCTATTTATAGCACTGGAACAAAAGTAGGTGATGACAATGCACGACCAAGCTTCAATATCTCAATGTTTTACAATAACTGTACTTGCCAAGGAACTACTTTAAACCATCAAACATCAAGGAACACAAAGTATTCAGGCTCAATGCCAGCACACTACAGTTTACAATGCTTGATCTTCAACACAGCTACTTCTGCAGTGTTAACCCAGGGCAGAACATTAAATCAGCATAGTGTTCAGATTTTTAAATAGCGGGGGAAAAAACCCATTGCCTTTCCTAATTTTTAAATACCAGGGGAAAAAACACATTGTCCTTCCTACCACCATAAACTTTGGCTTCTTACAATTTTAGAATGCCTACTGTTAAACAAGTCTATACTCTGACACATCAATATGCTCATACTGTACCTGTATCCTTTGGGCAATAGTTTTAAGATCTATGGGCTCCTTTATTATTGCATAATAATCTGGATATTGCTGGAAAACAAAAATAATTCATATATTAATATAAACAGTCACAAAGCTATTGTTCTAGTAGCTCACAGAATAAGTTATTAATTACAAATAAGAATAGTGTAAGCCTCATAAACATCCAATTTTGGGGAGCCAGATCACATGGCAAAGAATTATAATTCATCAATAAACTGACATAAAGAAACAGTTCTGTCTGAAAGCCAAATACGTGGTGATGTTCTTCAAGGTATTTATTTTGCTGGTTAAATTTGTTATGCCACACCCTGACACAGAATGGTGAAATCAGACATATTTAAAAAGATGAAAAACTCTGCACCAAAAAAAACCCAATTGCCTAAACTGGCAAACCAGGGCAATCCCCAATCAGCAATGAAGGTCTGGGAAGGAGTGGGTAGGAGCGAAGAAGGGAGGAAAGCTCTAAAACCAGCTGGAGTTTGCCACTGACGAGACAGCAACAAAGAACTGCATCCTGAGTGTGCCCATCATAGTGTGTAACATCAGCTATAGAAACCTCCAGGTTTCCAACTTAGAACACAACTAATAGTACTAAAATACTCACCACTTTAGAAGGAAGTTTCTGAAACAGTTCACTTATGAGGCGTCCTGATGGGTTTGTGGCAACAGCTACAGCTTCGAGAAGCTGTTCAAGAATTTCCTTCAGGTAACCTGGAGATGACTGATGGAAGCAATGAAATCAAAAGTTTTAATAGCAGCCATAGTGGAGCGCTTCAAGTTGCACTAAAATGTAGGAATTTACTTTTCAAAGACAAAAAAAAATGGGCTGTAAAACATGGATGCAACTTTTGGAAACAACATTGTTGATCCATTTAGGTAAAGCACACGAAAAAACTAATTTCATATTTACACTGCAGACTGTGTGACATACCTTGTGTATTGTTAGAACAGACTTGGTTGTCAACAGCAATGAAAACATGCATCCCAACATCACACAAACCAGACAAGCCCAAACTTTCTATCATCATGTCTGGCTTATAAAACACTTCAGGAACAGCTGCACTAACTCAATGGGACACAGGCTGGAAAACGATGCCATCAGACATGAAGACTGCTTGCATCAAACCTCAATGTTGGCATGATATCAAGCACACACCACATTAGTTTCATCTCAACCAGAACCACGTTTTATCCATGTAGAAAACCTTATAAGGTTTTTTCACAGGTGAAAGTGAAATACACATGTAATGCGGTGAAATTATTAACTAATAAACTTCTCTAAGAAGTACCTTTGGGGACATAATTTAACTACAAAAATACTTTATGGTTTTTTCCCCATACATAGGCTGATCTCCCTCCCAGAGACAGCTGGCACACACAGCCATGGCCCGCCCAGCTGCAGCTGACAGGCCCACACTTACTAATTCTGAATTTGCGCCTTGATTGTCGTGCCCGTCCTCATCTTCGTCTTCCTCCTCAGCATCACCTTTTTGAACGAATTCATTTTTTGTGCGCAAATACAACTCCCATAATTTGCAGGCAGCTTTGTATTCAGGAGAATCAGGCTGCAAAGACAAACCAACCATTCTACTCAAAATTCAGATTGTTCTTACCTGAAGGACATGTATATATTATTAGTTGAAAGGTATTAAATGCATTAAAAAATAATAGAAAACCTGGGAAATTCCTGCTTCAGTCATTCTTCAACAGAGATGTTAAGAATTGCAACCAACACTAGAAAATGCAAACTCTATCACCCCAAAGCATCTAAGTCTTTCAGAAATCTTCATGATAAAACTATGCGGGTTGAGGCTTGGACCAGCCAATTGGCTGAATGTGGAGAAATCATCAGGTTTTGTTGAACCACTGATATTTAAAATAGACTAAATATCAGTATGCCAGAAATGTGAAATCAACACTGCTGCCATTGTGTGGCACTTGAAAAATAGTTTCTATGGAAGAAGAATGCCAATAAATGTGCCAATATCTTTGAAAGCACTGCAATGATTTACACTCAGCATTAACTGCGGAATTCCGGAGAACTTGACAATATGCTATTGGGTTACACACCTAGGTATGTTTTTTGGAGGAGCTAGAAGCACTGGTCAGCAAATTAAGTTTCACAAGTACAGAGTTGGTAGTGGCAGACAAGCATGTGCCTATTAACGTTACTACTTAAGAACATCACCCAGAAAAAAAAGACTGCTTTTCCACTCTTATGTATTTTCCTTTCCTTTTCCACTGTCACTGAACCTCTATTTCAGGTATTCCTGCAGATATGCCACCTTAGTACAGAGTAGATTATGCTCTTCTTACTTCACTCTCTCAACCTCTGACAGCTTGTAATACAAATGAGAAACCAATATGAGAACTATTCTTAAGCTTACCTTATTAGGCTTAAGTATTCTCAAGACATTAGACCAGGTGTTAATTACGAGGAACAGATATACAGGGTATTCTGCTCCACTGGTCTGCTCCCTTCTATATTAATGCAAGATGCTTAAAAGTTTAAGACCTGAACCAAAATACTAAAACCCCAAAGGTTTCCATCCTAATCTAGCATTGCAAATAAAACATCTGCTGCAATAAAGACCTTGACGATGAATCAGTCATCCCTGTTTTATAAGCGTCACTGGAACTCTGTGAGTAAGGTAAAAGACGAAAAAAGAAGAGGTTATGTTTGTGTGTCACATCTTCAGCTCACAACTCTGCATTTCTCTGGAAATGTCAGCATTCCTTCATTCTAGAATGATGGCTACCCATTTCTATTGTACATGCAAGATTTTTATGATACAGGCATAATTTTGAGTCCACTATTCTGTAGGCAAAGGCAGTGCACATTTTGTAAAGGTCTAATCATTCTTTCCTGCCATCAAGTCCTCTCCCTCATGTAGAAACGATAAAAAAGCCAACATTAAAGGGCAAGTGCTTTGCAAAGCTTCCAGAGTGCACAATGAATTTGGAAATCTTTGTACTTTTTTTACTGTAACCAAAATGTGCAAATGCATTAATCCATAAACCTGATGGATTTTCAAAAAGCTACACACACATGCACACATGTGAACAAAATAAACATTGCTTTTCTGAATGTCACCTGCGTACACTGGTTGGGTTACTCAGAAAGCAGTCACTTGGATCATCTCCAAAGTCAAAGACATATGAAAGGTTTTAGATTTGCTGTGTCTCAGTCGCTACATACAGTTTCACTGGTTTATATGTTTAACAGAGCCTTCCATTACACGAGATTAATCCAATTTTTTCCCACTTCCTTACAGCAATTGCGATAAAACCCATTACCATCTAAAATAAAACACATATGCAGTTTAGGGGACTGGACGTGGGGGTTGCACCCTTGATGAAATACATCGTCACATACACTCACAATCTACCATTACTGACCATGATGATCAACATGCCTTTTTTTCATATTATTAAGTTGCCAATGGACCAGAAAGATTCAACACTCCTACTCTATGCTTGCTGTTATTTATAAACTCTTACTTTTGTGGAAAAAAACCCCACCTTTTTCTACTTCAAAAGGTTGCAGAGTGTGTTGTAAAATGGGAAGGCTCTGATAAAGAAATATTTTTCTCTGATTACATCTTTATTTTTGCTTTCTAATTGGAAAACTACATGATGACCCTCCCCACATTATTTTATAGCAATTTTTCTGTTGAAAACTATAATAGGACATCTCACAAAGATATGGTCAAACTTATGCAAATACATGCAAATAACTGCGACATGAGCTGTTCTCTTACCAATAATAAAGGGTAAACTGAAAAGTCTCTTGGCCAAACCAAGGAAGAATTTGAATATTTCTGTACCAGTTTTACAATGAAATTGAGGCTTTGTAAGTATTTTCCTCACCTTATAGTAAGCCTTCGCGTTGTTAAAAAGAAGCTGAAAATCAGCAGTCAACACATTCACATCATCATATTCCTCCATCTTCAGTTTTTGTTGGATTTTCATTAAATCAATTGGCTGAGAAACCACTTCATAATAATCTGGTTGATTTCTATTGTGATGACAAAACCAAGCATTATATTCCAGGAAGTAAAACCAAAACCACAGCACTAAAGTTTGTATGTATCTATGACTAAATAAAACAAAGAAAGTTCCAATACATTTTTGTTACAGCCCAAAGGTCTGGACAGTGGTCTATTTGTAGATGTACTTTATTACATATTCTGTTATCACCCTCAATTTTCTGAGTTTAAGATAAAATTCAATCTCTTACTATCTACTGTACTTTCAAGTATCACTTCTATTAATCTTCCCAAGATATGCCCTTACTATTACATTCCACCACTTATGTGGAATATTTTATAGTCAAACGTAGATGTTTTAGGCAGATGGCACAAGAAATATTTTAAATTAATTCGTTGTATCTGTATTTGAGTGAAAAAGGGCACTAATGTTAGCATGTCCTATTGAATAATTACATCAAATACTCAGATCAAACACTGGTATGAAACTATGACAAATTTAGCTTAAATTTTTCACAGCTATTAATGCTGGAATATTCCTCAACATCTGCTTACGCCCAGATTAAATCTCAAGTTCAAGGCTTAACCAGAACCATAATCCTTACCTTCGCTTTGGTGCCCTAATGAAGAGCTCACAAAGGAGCCTGCCCTGTTCATCTTTGTAATCTCTGATGGTGTTGTAAAGTTCATGGCATACAGCAATCTAAAATGCAAGAACAATAAAGTAATGCATAAGGAGAAAATTTTAAGGAGGTAACAAATCAAAGCCTGCTTACAATGGGAAAGACAAGCGTGCTCTAATGCAGAAGCGTGAAGAAATTGGTGGATCTCATACATTAGAACAATACTTGACAAGAAAGCCAGGTACTGCAGAATTTTAAGTTATTTTTTTGAACATAGGAAGCTTTCTTTCAATGCTAATTCTAAGTAAAACACCCAAAATGTAAATTAATTCAGTACAATGCTCTCCAAGTTATAGACATTGAAAACAATGACAGGGGTTCTGCCCTGCAATTAATTAAAATTAGACTGTTAATTCAAAGGTATAACAGAGACATTGTACACTTCAGCAATCACTGCCTGTGCTGTTCCCCACTTATCTCTGCATTTGCTATTCAGACACAGCTCTCAACTTCTGCGTGTTATGATTTCAGCTCCTTCCCCATCATCCTTCCATCTGCTAAAATCATCAGCAAAAAAAGAAAAGCAGCAAAAGGAAAATGGGAAAGAAAAAGATGAAACTGGGGAGACAAGAGCAAGCCAAAGCTGGACAAGATTCTAAACAAAGCTTAGCCAAGGCAGCAATAGATTCAGGGCCAGCGTATATGCACTACATATGATCATCCATTTTACGATCAAGCATTTCACAGACAGAGATACAGTATCCCCAAGAAGAAAAAGTTGTGCATAATAAAAAGGTACTAACAGGATCTACAGTTGGGAGATTGGAAAGTCTCCTCCTCTTTCTGCTTGGGCCTGGTATATTCGTGGAGTGGTGGCCATCATCAAAGTCTCCTCCGCTGACGCTGCTGGAAGGAGAGGTAGCTCTTCGCCTCTTGGAACCCATGGAATCCAACTTCTTCTATAATGAAGACAAATGTTCTTAAACTCATGGCATTGCATCCAAACTCGCTGCTGAGAGCTAACTACGAAGCTAGCAATGCTTTAGGATGAATCACATGTTTGTTATATACCACAGTTCAGTTAAGCCATACGTCTAAACCCCAGTTTTTTGAGAATCGGCAGGAGTAAAGGGAAATCAAAGTGGTCCTACAGTTTTATAGCCACTGACAACAGCAATGTCAGAAAGCAGAGGGCTCACAGTGATGAAGATGAATTTAGCAGCTCTTACTAGGACGCATTCTTAAACTATCTACATTTTTATACTTTATCCCATGCATGATAACTAAATGACAACTGCTGTTTTAAAAGAAAAGAGCTGTACAGAGACAAGCGCTCAGCTCTAGTGTAGAAGCAGGTCATTCCATGTCAAATTAAAACAAACAAATAAAAAAAAACCCACAAACAAAACATATTACAAACTAAAAGTCAAACAGCTACTGAATACCTTGTCTTAGAATCAAGCCAAAAAAATGGTATGGACCATCGTGTGACCTACCACTCCCACTTTACGTGTAGGATGAACAGCTCAAACACCAAGAAGTAGCAAAAGCCACCTCCTTTTTTGGCCATAGTTTTCTATTTATCAACACAAACAGTGACAACTGAATAACCACCATCCAACAACTATGGTGATTTACGGAACAAGTTGTTGGCTCTTTCCCAACTTCCAGTGACAGTATCATAAAAATATCTTTATTTGTAGCTTCCTCAAAGGCTAAAGGCAGAATAGATCCATCTATCCCAGCCCATACCCATTTTCCAACCAAATCAAGGAATTTTTTCTAGGAAGTACTCAGTTAATTTACAAGGTATGGCAGCAAAACATAACTGCATTAGAGCATTTATGTTAGAGACAGGATTAATTTCAAGCACACAAATGAGGTGAATAAGGCAGAAATAATTAATATTCAGGATAAAGAAAAGCAAAAACCTAACACAGAGAAATGGAGAGAATGGTGCACATACAATCAATAATTTACCAGATTTACCAGAGTACAACCAGCACCTCGAAAAGCCAGTCTCCTCATAGTGTCTGATGGGCAAGTACAGGTACTGGGAGAAGGGAACACTCTAAGAGTAGCAAATCAGCAATGGTGTTAGTACAGTCAAAACTGGAAGATAAGAAAAAGGAAAGAGAGAGAGAGGAGAAAATTGAGAGTAGATATAGACAGATTGTTAAATATTAATAATAAATATAATATTGATAGATAATTAAAGAATAAAAGAATAAATTGCATAATTACAGTAACAGAGAAAAAAAGCAAGAAACAGAAGGTACCTTTTTTTAGCCCTAGCAGAAACTCTACAAAGTAATTTTGTACACAGAACGCCAGACATTTCTGTAATTTTTACAGCAAAAACACATTCCTCTAATGTTTCTGAATATATACTACAGATTTCACAGCCACTTCCAAGAGAATGATTCATCAAGCAGAGCAGGGAGTAAACATAAGGGATATCTGACCCGAGAGTAAAAAGCAGAAAGCAGTAAAACTTACAGAATGTGTAGTACACTGCTTATAACACTAAGAAAATAATTTTTAAGGTCAAGAAACATTTAATAGACTCTCTAGCAATGATGCAGCTCCATCAGTCTTCAGAATGGATTTTTATCCCCATAAATAAGCAACATTAAGGATCCAGACATACAGGTTCACTAAAGATGTACCTGTTTCAATTTCTAAGCAGTCTCCAAGCCTGATTTTTTTTTAGAAATTCCATGCAAAATGTACAGAACCATTTTATGGCAAAATGATTGCTTTTATCTGGTTCATACAACTACTGTCTTCAACAAAACCCCAGAGAGACTGTTTTCCTGTTCAATATTCTGCATATTTTCATAATGCACACATACAGAGAACCTTTGTGCTTTATTAGCAGACAATTTATCTCAGGAAGCAACAACCAGCCTGTTGCTTTTGGCCCTGCCTCCAACTTTTATCTGAGAGCTACAGTGTCAAAGGGCCAACAGCAGGCGCGTGCTGATGGGGAGGCTGCTAGAAAACCCAAGTTCTTGGTTGTGAAAGAAAGGCAGGAGGGACTACTGGAATCGAAAATTCTGGTTCACCCAGGAACCCAAAAGCACACTCAGCCCAACATCATCCTGAAATAAAGATCTGGGGACCCTCCCAACCAGCACGTGCCTCCTAACCGCATATAGGCTTCCCCATGTCTGTTATCTGAGGCACGCGCGCTGTGGCACTCAGCCAGATGCTGGTGTACACTCACACAATCAAGACACCTGGCCATTCTGTACGCAGCCTCCAAAAACATTCTCCTCCTCTAATAACCGAGGAAGGGGCAAAACACGTATCCCTGTCTGAACATCACTGTGAATACTCAGTGAGAGAACTGCTTATGTAAAAGTCCTACCAAATGTCAGGCTCCAAAATGCAAACTTCTCTCTATATCTCCATGCCTGTAAACACAGACAATCCTACTGTGCACAGAAACGTATTGTTTTACTTAAGGATGCATCTCCTAGACTTTCTTCTGCAATGTAGCTGCTCAACAGTCGCACCAAGAATCTCTACGAACAAGCCACCTCCTGTGCAACAGGAGCTGCTTAAAAATTGCTCACATCGCCCATAAAAATGTCACATAACCATAGACATCTCTATAAGAAATGCTTTGACCATTACTAATATAGATGTATGCTAATATATGCGCAACGGGTGAAAGATTGCCTCTCCTGAAAGCTGTACTACTACCGATCACAACTATTACCTCGTCTAACCTCATGAAATGAGCAGTTTTCACGTGCATTTGAGATAAAACACTTAAAACAAGCCAAGGAGGTTCTAGCACACGTTTCCTTTTCTGCCACCAAGCAGAAAAAGGCTAAAAGCCAACAAATACCACAGAAAGTATTTTATCGTTAACAGTATCTCCCACATTTCATCAGAAATATTCCATAAACTATGGTAAATTTAGCAATTGGAGCAAGGCAGGGAAACACAGCCTGAATTTCTCCCGATTATCGATCACACTGAAACCAGTTACACCACAGGAAAAGGGGGACGGCAACAACCAGAGACTATAAAAAGACAAAGTTGGTGAAGGAGCGAGGGGCAGCGCAGATCCATCGTTGTATCAGCCCCAGGACGAGAAACAAAGGGGCAAAAAAAGCGTCAATTTCCCAAACGGCCCCGCCGGCGAGGCCCTGCCCGGGTTACGAGATGTTATTGTTGGCCGGGGACGAAAGAGACAAAGAAAAGCACCTTTTCGGACACCGGACCGGCTGCGCCCTCCCGGCCTGACAGGACGATGTCCCCTCCCCGACCCGCACCGGGCAGGACACGCTCCCGCCGCCGGGCCCCGCTCCGGAGGCCCCGGGAGCGGCTGCGCCGCCGCCGGCCCTCGGCCACCCGCCCGCCGCGCGGCCGCTGTCACCGCTGCGAGCCCGGCCCGGTGACGGGACGGGGACGGCTCCGCGGGCAGGGCTGAGGGAAACACCGGGACGGCGGGGAGGGACAGCCACACGTATG
>JAHREE010000209.1:921574-938309 GCA_033628505.1 Tringa tobata
GGGCGAACGGTAGCGGCCTGGGGCGGGGGAATCGGGCACCGGGAGCGGCGGGGCTGTCCCCGGGAGGGCGGCGGGGAGCTGACGGGCCCGATGCCTTGCAGAGCTGAAGAAAGCCAGCAAGAGGCTGACCTGCCACAAGCGCTACAAGATCCAGAAGAAGGTGAGTCCCGGCGGGGGCTTTCCTAATTAAAGTGCAGCTTTATGATGAGACATGATGCAATCGAAACACCTAAATCTAAAGTCAGAAATATAGCAATTTTTACTCTGTAAATAGGAGGGATATTCCCCCCCACCACTTTTTTTTTCTTCTTTGCCTTAGACTGAGAAAATATTCTTGTCCCTGTCTCCAGATCAGAGAACACCACCGGAAAGTCAGGAAGGAGGCCAAAAAACGTGGACGTAAAAAGCCCAAGAAAGATCCCGGCGTACCCAGTGCAGCACCATTTAAGGAAGAGCTTCTACGGGAAGCGGAGCAAAGAAAGCAGAGGGTAAAATATACAGCTTGTAGTAAAGAGGACGAGATTCGAGACCCTTCCTATTTTCAAGGCAGCTTTGTGGCCATGCGGGTGTGCCCAGAGGTGCAACCCTGGTAGACTGTAAATGGTCCTGGCAGACATGTACTTTCAAAAAATAATATATTTATTTCCAGCATTATAAAGTGTAAAACAATTCGTTCTTTTATTTTTAACTTTCATGTCATCACTCTGTGTGTAAACATGCTGGAAGTGTCACTTCTGATGTATTTAGAACTGCCTGCGATGCTAAGATACATAGATATCTCATAGGAATGCTAAAAGCACCTTGGCATTATGTGATTATAGAGAAAATAGGGATCTGCTGCCTGAAGCATGAAGGAACGTGACATGAGAGCAGTGCCCTTATCAGTTGTTATGTGGCTGCTGCACAGCAGTTATTTTGGGGTCCAGCTAATGGATGTATTTCCTCTGGTTTTGAGGCACTTGAAGGCAACAGTATTCTTTTCAGGGTAGGATGCAAAAAAAGGTTCCCAGTGTCACTTGAACAGCCACGACTTCTAACTAAGCTTTGGTCAGAAATCAGTGAATGGGGAGAAAGAAGAGTTCTTCCCTACCGCCTTCAAATAGGCTTTATCTGGCTTGCATTTTTGTTTGTAATCAGCTTGAAGAACTGAAACAAAAGCAGAAGCTCAACAGACAGAAAGAACATGAAAAGAAGAGGAAGCTTGAAGCTAAAAAGAATGCAGCCAAAATCAAGGAAAAAGAAGAGGGAAAGGTAGGTGTCTGGTAAGACTCATAGAAGCAATAAAAGTCATCCTGAAACTACATCTTCCTAAGAATTATGTTATATGTTACATTTTTGTGCTGTGTATGCACACAGATATAATACACTAATTCTCATTTAAATCATTCCCTTTCATTTTTATTTGTGTTCAGGAATCCTCTGGCAAATCTAAAGCAAAGACTAAGAAACTGCTGAATAAAAATTCCAAGGAATCATTTTGCAGGGAGCTAAATAAGGTGAGATGCTTCAACTATTTTTATATAATTTGATGAGGGTCAGCAATGAGAGCACTTGTTATTTTCATTTTTTGCATTCCTGTGCAGCTGCTAAGAGAACATAAAGGTTGTTTGTGATAAACTTCAACACTGAAGTAAGGGATTTGACAACAGAAACTGTGAGGTTTTCAGTCTTGTCTGATGTGAGCTACTGAGACATCCAGCACTCTGAGGCATTAGACTTCTTGTCTTGTAGGAATGAGGTACTGGTGCCTAAGGATTTCTTGCCTTTGGAGGAAAAAGATGAAAATTGCTTCAGCTTTCTGATTTGTAGCTCAGAAGGAAGGAGTTCAAACAAGAACACTCGTATGAAACCTCATCAATCGTTCTATGAAATTCAACAGTAACTCTTGTAAGCCACAGCTATGCCAGAGTTGCCATCTGCCAAATGGTCTGTCATGTCTTATTTGAGAATCTTCTCTCTTTTTTTCTAACCCAGGTGATTGAGGCCTCGGATGTGGTTCTAGAGGTTTTGGATGCAAGAGATCCAATGGGCTGCCGGTGTCCTCAGCTGGAGCAAGCTGTAACTTGCTCTGGAGGAGACAAAAAGCTACTGCTGGTTTTGAACAAAATTGGTAAGAAACACAGGTTTTCTTGAAGTGCTATGTGGTCACCATGCAGTTCCGTGAGCTATGAAGAAGATTTTAAAGGAATCTGAGATTCCATTGAAGACATAAGATCCAACTCTGAGCTCGCTGCCCTACTGAAGGGGTCACATTTCCTCCACCTTTTAGTTTAGTTTGCTGAAAGAACACCACAGACAGGAAATGCACATTCGCCCCTTTCTTTTGCAGTAACTTCTGAGGGTATTAACCAGTTTGAGGCAAATTTGACAGAAGTTAAAGATCTTAAAGTTGTTAACGTTTTTGTGAATGTGAGTAAGCAGAGGTCACGGTTCTGGCCCCCACTGAAGCAATGCCAAGTTAAAGATCAGTAAATCAATGCAGTAGTTGTATTTGAAACTTGGCTTTGTGAAGTATTTTCTCTCTTCCATTGCTGTATGAAAGGATGCACATTAAAGTGGGTGAAACCAGCTAAAAAGGCTGGAAATTACTGGCTTAGCAGCAGCAAAAAAAAAAAAGAAGGAAATACCAAGAGTGACAGCAAGAGCAAAGGGAACTTTTTATAAGAGTAGCCTTTTCAGGGATGGTCTTTCACAAGAATGTCAGTCTCTGTACCACACAGAGTCTCCTCCAAGAGCTAGGAGAGACTCGCATTAAAAACGTGCTTCAGGGGTCAGAAGTGTAAATGTGGCAAGTTCTGCTTGAGGCAGACAATAAAGACTAGAACTTGCAACGCTGTGTACCTGTGGGGAACAGACCCACTACAGTTTTCAGTCAAACATTATTTGTTAGAAAGAAACATACTAAATAGACAAAATACAGCCCGATTCCTGGTTCTACATTAGATTTCCTCCATACAATGGTATTTAAGATTCACAGGATTGAAAAGACTCTGCTCTTTTTTCCCAGATTTAGTGCCAAAGGAAAACTTAGAGAAATGGTTGAATTATTTGAAGAAGGAGTTTCCAACGATTGCTTTTAAATCGGCAACACTGACGAAGGACAAGACTATGGTAAGAGCACTGCAAGCTGTCTTATGACTAAGTCGTATGTGTTACAATCTTACATGTTGAAACATGTTGAGAAACAGGAACTCTTGTTCTTTAAAATTCCTTTTCCCCTTGTTTGATTGCACTGTTGTGACTGAAGAATACGCCTTTGCACTTTGACTAAGTGTTGTGGTACTGTGGGGGAGTTCTTGCTATTGAAATACATACTGTTATTTGTGCCCAGGATGCTGAACTAGAATAAAAGCGAGTCTTTTTCTTACTGTAAGAAGGACAATGAGGGGAGGAAGATGAGGAATTTTTCATCTTCTACATAGGAGGTTGCATCGGTTACATCTGAATTGTTTTGTAGGTAAAGTAGCGCAGGCTACACTACTGTTTTCACCCTGACTGTGGCCATCAATAAAGGTAGAAGCTAATGTTATTTCATGAGGAGTATAAAGGGTTCAGCTCCCTTGTGTCCTAGCCTCAGCTATTTGGAGATGCTTCTTTGAGTCATACGTGTATTAATAGATAATGCTTCACATAAACCTGATAACAGCATAGTGAAATAGACCCTCCTGCAAAACAGTGTGGAAACTGCAATGCAGAGAGCAGGTTTTGAAATTCTTCAAAAAATTGAAGCCCCTTGAGTGAATTTGCAGAGTTAAGGTTTCTACCATCTGAACATACATGGTTATTTTACATTCGCACAACAAATCTGCAACACAGTCTGAACTGAAATCACAATTGCTATTAGTCAGTTCACATTCCTTCTTCTCTTAGTAGTTGATGGCTACCTTTTATTTACTATCACTTAACTAATGAGCCAATTTCTTAAACTATTTTCTCCTGTTCAGAAGAACACAGTAATATCATCTAACAGAGGACAGGAGTTGGAAACATTAGAGTAGATAAATAAATCTAAGCATACATGTTTATCTTCCTAAATGGCTCCTGACCATCGTTCAGTTTTTTTTGTCTTTGAATCCTGTAGCAGGAACAGTTCACAAAAAGACGTGCACGTGTTGATTTATCAAGAACCACTGAACGTTTTGGAAGTAAATGCCTTTTGAAACTTCTTCAAGACCACGTCAGGACTCAGAACAAAGCCATTCAGGTTGGGGTAGTAGGTAAGCATTTGGCAAGGCAGGAGGATTTGCCTTTTCCCATAAAGCTTTGGTATCCTGTATTACAAATTAGGTAAAACAACTAACACGTGACTTGATTTTGGGCTTTCTAGTCATTGTTCTTACTTTCAGCTAAGACTCACTATTCTAGTACTTCAGTTGGCAGTGATGTGTGTTGCACTTACATGCATGTAGCGTATGGGATATGTGGAAGGCCCATTGTGTGAGGCCTTAGCAGGTTCAGCAGCTTAGGGAAATGAGAGAAGCAGTTGACATACTGTGCAGCTGGCACTGCCTTCCTCCTACCTGGTAAGATCTGTGGTGTTGCATTCAGTGATGTATTTAATGCCCCTGCTATTATCAGTGTGAGAAATGAGGATACATACCTTGTCTTACTTCTGTAGTGAAGACTTCAGATCCAACTCTGATCTCGCACTGAAGATGTACTTTATCAAAGACACCTGGAAGAAGCAGTTTTGATCAGTGTTACATAGGCTGAGTTTTTTTATTTATGTGGTTTTCTTCAGGTTTTCCTAATGTGGGAAAGAGCAGCATAATCAACAGTCTTAAAGGAGTTCGTGCTTGCAATGTTGGCCTAACAAGAGGTGTTACCAAGTAAGCTGAGTCTGATAAAAGCTGATCATTTCCCTGTTCGTTGTTGTGTTCTGATTACCCTGAGTTTGTTTGTACACAGCTTCCATATTAAGGGCAAAGTATGCCCCTGTGTGCAGTTTTAAGTGCACATTTCAATTTGCCAGAATGAAAGATATTGATCTGTATGATGCAAGCTGTCAGGAGAGAATAGTGCATAAGCTTGCTCTTTTTGTACATTTAGATTTCTGTCCTACACAAAGCATATGACGAGAAAACACTGGAACTGACTCTGCATGAAGTGCATTCAGTCCAACTGAGCTTTGTGTCTTGCATCCCTCACCGTTACAGTTCTTTGCTAGTTGATTACCTTTATCTACTCACAGTGCATTTCTCTCTGAATAGGTCCATGCAAATTGTGCACATTGATAAACAGACAAAGATCTTAGACAGTCCAAGTATAATTGCAGATCCTTCCAATAACACCCTGGCTCTGGCCTTGAGAAGAATCATAGACACTGAAGAATCAGGCTCAGCAGATGTGCTGGAAGGAGTAGATGCCATTCTGAATCACTGTAGTAAACAGCAGGTGAGCTCCCATCTATTTCTACATCTCTCATTGCATTTGACTTCTCTATAGGTTTCTTAGGCCAATAACAAAAGTTCATTTCACTTCAGCTAATTCTGGTAGCTTTTGCACTGCTTTCTCCTAAGCATACAAAGGGGCAGACTTTGGCTACTATGTCCAACACTAAGTATGGTTTTTCATCCTTATAAATGGAAAGCAAATAAAGCATGCTCCAATCCTGTCAGCCAGAGGCTGTTTTCCCAATAACTTCTGATCTTTTTATAAACACTGCTTTTAAGATCTTATCACGGAGTGAAAAATGAAGATATTCTGACTGCTTCCTATTATTACAGTGAAGACCTCAGATCCAACTCTGATTTCACTCTAGTTTAACATAAGCCCAATTCCCATTCAGTTCTGTGCTGTTTTTTCACAAACCAGTGTGCTGTCTCTATACCTCCACTAGTTTGGTTGAATTTGTTGATTAAGTAGGCATTTTTGCTTTGTCATGTTTGCTCCCACATACAAGATAAAAAATGCCTCTTCACATACTTGTTCATCCTCATTGTAACCTGATTTGATTTGCTTTTTTATTCCTAAAACTAAGATAAAAGTTCTGAATGCACCGTTCTCTTTTGCACTAGGTAATGATGCAGTATAGTATCCCAGATTTCAGTAATACTGAGGAGTTTTTAACTTTACTTGCTCAGAAAAGGGGTATGCTGAAAAAGGGAGGTGTTCCTGATGTAGAGAACGTAGCTAAAATACTACTTTGTGACTGGACAGGGTACGTATGCCATGAATTTTGCTTTACGCTGCTCACCTTGTTCGCGTTGTTAATCCAGCACAGTAGAAGCTCTGGGTCCTGAGAAGTACTTAGAAAAGGCTGCAGTTTATTTTTTTTCCTCTTTCTTTCTCACATTTGACTTTTTAGAGAACGCCATCATGGATAATTCTCTAAAGTAGTGAAGGAAGCACGGAGTCAAAGAATGTTGCACATTATTTTACAGTTTGCTGACTTCTGGTTTAACTCCGTTAAGGGAATTTGCCTTTCTTTTAAATACTGAGTCCAGGATATGGCAAATATTCTGTGGAAATTTATAGTGGTTCCTACATTTTGGGGGTGGGAAAAAATGTAACTTAGTGACTGAGTGACTGTTTCCCTTGCTGAAGTGGTTCTGCTGCTTTTGCAGCTTGTGATTTTAGAGGCACAATTTGTGTTGACAAAGTATGCCATTTCTTTTTCCTCTCAGGAGTGGGCTGTACACTTAATACTGTTATTAACAACTGCAGAATCAAATTTAAATAGCTATTTAACTGAGTAGTTAGATTGAGGAGTTTTAAAGGTTTGTGCTCTGGGGCTTATTTTTCAATACAGTGATTTAACTGTTATCTTTGGTTGTTTTTTTAATGCTGATATTTTATTTTCCTAGAGCTAAAATAAGCTACCACTCACAACCTCCAGGATCTCATCGACCGCCACCATATCTTACAGAAGACAAAATAGCTAAAATGCAGGAGTGCTTTAATTTAAAGAACCTAGAAGAAGAAAACAACAGCACTGTTCAAGGTAGGACTACCACTGTAATGCACTGCAGCCATTAAGAGTGGTGGCAGTAGTTTTAATGGGAGATTTTGAATGAAAGTCCTCCTGGGGTTTATAGGATAGCTTTCCTAACATGAAGTTAATATCAACCTTTTAAGAAAGAAAGGGATTCTGATGCAACAGAACAGTGCATCTGTGTGCTGTCTTAACACAAATTACCGCTGCTAGATCTTAAGTTTCTGCTTATCTGACCTAACCCTCCGAAATAGGAAATAGGGGAAAAGAAAGTTGAAAAGCACATAAACACTGACTAATTAGGCCAACAAAATACATTGTACTCAGTAAAATCTATACTCAAATCCAAGTCTCTCAGCTCCTAGCAGTGTTCTGTAGATGCCTTGCAGAAATCTATTCACAGAGAACTGACCTTTGTTCTACCTGCTTATGTGGCAGTTTTTGAGAAAGGGAGGAGCAGGACTGTCTTTTTTCTAGCCCTGACACAGCATTGCATCTGGTGCTGTGACTTAACAGACACTTCCTGTGTTTTTCCCAGCTTTAAAATGCCCCAGTCCAGCAAGCAGCATCATTTTCCAATCAGCTGGTATGACAAATGGGATAATAGAGGAAAACAAAGTGATGGAGGAAGCATCAGAGTGGGAAAACTTGGAAACAAGCCAGGAGGGGGAGGAAGATGAAGAGGAGGATTTCACAGAAAGTAATGATGATCAAGATGATATGGAAGAAGAAAAGAATGTCAAAGAGGTAAACCAGTGTTTCATTAGGCTGCTTCTACCTGTACCCAGTCAGTATTGTACTGTAAACAGAACTTGTAGGCTCTGTGGAGCCACTGGGATAAAAGCTTCTGGAGATAAGGGTTGGGCTTTTTGCGTAATTAAAGAAACAACATTGTTCTAAGTTGGTTCTAAGGCAGCATATTCCTGATCAACTATACGAGGGGACATGCACACTATCATCAGTCTGTTAGGTTTCATTTGCATTAGAGACTTCATTAGCAATGTCCAAATAAACACTTATGTCTGACCTCTCTGACTTGTAGGAAAACAAAGTTCAGGTCACAAGGAAAGCAAAGCTTGGAAAACGAAAAACAAGTCCTACAAATTCAGAAAAGCAGATGGCAGGTCTGTATGAAACCCCTGGCTTGAAGGATATTCTCTAGTACTCTGGCACTGGCATTGGTTTCACTTACATGTTTTCTTTTCTCAGAAAGCGAATATTCCAATTCACTATCGCTCAACTTGGATAAGACAGCAGATGATGACGATGCCTACGATTTTAATACAGACTATGTGTAATGAATTATGTGTGAAGATATCATTTGGAGACTCTTACAGGTTTTTGGAACAGTCATGAAGACTTGTTTTGTGGCTAAAGTTGGAGGAATGCTGCATACCAGAGCTGCTGCAAAGATTCACAATTACTACTGTGTCAAATAATGTATATAATGCTGTATCTCTCTTGATTGTTACAGATTTTATACAAGGCTAGAAAACTGTATTCAGCTTTAAGTCCTAAATTTTATTTCTTGTATTAAAAAAAATTCTTAATAGACTGAGTGAGTCTGTTCACTTTGCCTTATAAAAAGATGTTTCAGAAAGATAAACCCTTTGTCTTTTCCTTTGAAAAACAATGGTAAAAGTTTAATTCTAGTCATGTTCAAGCAATTAAATTTCAAGGTAAATTTTCATCCTCCCTCCATAAAATTTGTTTTTCCTAGAGGATTACAGAGACTGTACCTCTAGAGCATGACTTAAACCAGTAAACTTTCTGTATACTTTTTCAGAACTTGTAGAATTTTCATATGTAAAGGTTGGGTGGGTAATGCTACTTACTTCAGCTAGACATAAGGTATGTCTCTTGTTCTTATGGTGCTCTTGAACAAAAGAGCTCTCTCCCGATGACACCTATTATACACGGTAACCACTGGTAACTGTAAAGCAAAATGTTGCCTTGTTCCTGTGCTCAGCCTAGAGCAGAACTGGTGTAGCAAGAGAATTACTGAGAGGCCCTGCAGCTGCTCAATGAAATAAGCATTTAGAATAAATGCCTGATATGAAGCGTCTTCCTCCTGTGCACCTGTTTTCTTCTAAAGGTCTGATTTCTTTAGTAGATTAGTTATATTTTCCCTAAATGCATGTTGAGGAACAGTCCTAGACAGCTTAAAAAAAGCATCTAGTGCAGACACAGACACATGCAGTTCATGTAAGCCTGCTAAAACATGCCTGGATGTCAGAATTAAGTTGGAGTCAGCTGATCTAGTCCCATATTTCAAACTTTGGTAACTGAACTTACTTCATTACTCCTAAACACTTCAAGGACAAGAATAGTTCTTGCTCATCAAAACCCAGGAAAAGACTCAAAACCACAGATCAGCATCCATGACAGAAACAGAACTATGGGCACTGACTGCAATGAGTCAAGCAGTTAGTTGGAAACCCTTTTAAATTATAAAGCAGTACTAAAACCATATTCATACACATGAACAAGCCCTTTAGCCCTGGGCTGCCCTGAATCTCGGGCCACAGAACACTGAGCTCATCACTGCATTAACACGAAACCTTTTATCTAATCCTACACTGAGTACTGTTCAGATGCAGTATTATTGGATAAAAACGACAACTTCAAGTTTAAACCTATATTAAATTGCTGCAATAGCTCCTGGGATGAATCAGCTAATAATAACCACTACTCAAACTTAACACTCTAACTATAAAAAACCAAAACAACTTACCTATATAAAAGGTGATGGGCAGCCACCTGCAAAAGGGCGCAGGAATCTCGCTTGATGAATATAAAGAGCCAGATTGGGAAAGGCATGTTGGGATAAACTTCTATGGCAGAACCATGCTCACTTGAGAGAGCTATGAGGAACTTAACAATAACAAAATTAATCTGTAATTCATAGAGCCTCATCCCCAAAATAAACATTGTGCACAATTTAGGATGAGATGGCTTTTGCAAATATGAGTTCAATTGACTTTAGTTTTAATCACTTGACACTCTATTTAAGTACGAAGACTAGAATCAGATGCCATTTATCTGAGGTTTGAGTCAACATGTTAAAATTAGCTTTTATTTTTCAACAAGGTTTTCTCCACCACTTAACAAAAATGTTTTAGTGTTCACTGGCAGTTAAAACCACTTTGCATAGTGAAATAATACTTGAAAAATTAATCTTTCAAAACAAGATTCAATTTTGCAGAATTCTGTAAGAAAGACTTACACAGAAATGGTTGGGAGGAGATTTCATGCAAGAAAGGGTTGTTGAAACTTTCACAGGATAAGAAAACAAACAAACAAAAAAAACCAAACACAAAACCAAAACCACCAGAACAAAACCCAAGCAGCTCTTAATTACAGTACATTGCTGTGCAATATTTGCATGGTGAAAACACCAGCTGAAGTTGTATCTTTTTCTTATAAACTGTTTCTTTCTGTAGCTGACAAACTGATTCTCCTCTAGAAGACTTGTAGTAAAGAGCAGAAGAATATGTAACAGCCCAAAACGAACTAACAAAAGTGCTAGTTAGTGGAGATCCTCCCTTGCTTTCTAGTGCTGCTGGAGTAGCATCTTCTGTCACACAAATGAGGTGAGTCTCCTTTGGACCTGTGTGTTTCAGAACCACACCAGAATAAGTGCATCACCTTGTGCTCCAGAAAGCAGGGAGCAGGGACTGCTCTGTAATACAAGTTGGCTAAAGAAAAGTTCTGCTTGGCTCCAGAGGTTTCCTGAGAAAATGCCATCAGTTATTAGAATTGATTCTACTTTGCTTCATAGGCTTCTGAATGTCTGCGGATCAGGCTGAACTTGCCTGTAGGGTCAGGGATGTACCACTTCTCCCAGACTTCAGTGTATGAAGCTGTTCTTCCCCATGGTTTGAAATGTCCATTCCAATGAAGCAGCTTGGCAGCTTTCACAAACTGAGGAGAGTACCTTTTTCCAGCACTAGACCCTTTTATTGGAAAAGAAGCATTAGTGACTGAAATAAAGGCAGCAGGAACACCAACATGCAATATTTTAACTTCAAAACAAAAGATTTCAACAAAGTAAATCCTGTCATTTATGGAAAAAGGAGGTGATATGGAAGGCAGAAATCAGGACAAAGTGAAAAAAACGTAACTGGGTGCAAGTGAGTGCCACTTTGATCTGTCTCAGTATCTATTTTAATGTATTGCCTTAACTTCCAAGTTCTATAAAACTCCCTTAATACCCAAATGTATTCAGCAACCTATGTATGCTGGAATACAAAAGTGGAAACAAAACCTAAGAAAGTTCTCCCAGCATTACGGTTTCACCAGCAGCAGAAGTGATACGAATGTATGTTCCTCTCAACAATCCTGGAGGAAACACCCAAGATCACTTCAGATACAATATATATGTGAAAAAAGAAAAGGAAAATGAGAGGTATTTGAGTGTAAGTCAATTCAAGAACTATCCCCATAGGAGTACAAGAAAGAACATGAAGAATCAGGCCCTCAGGCCCCAAGTTGGTATTGCAAAGCAGTGTTTCTTAAAGAACAAGGTATAAAATAGGGGAAGAAAAGATCACCATCATTGGTTGATGGTTGGACTAGATGATCTTAAACATCCCTTCCAACCTAGACAATTCTATGATTTTATCATCTACATCATCAACTAGGTGTCCAGCTACAGACCTGGAGAAACACATTGGGGCATTGGTGTCACAAATGTTTCATACATACCAAGATGCCGCACGTTCCACATGGGATCAATACTGGAATGTTGCTTGTAAAATACAATTAGCAGTGGAGGTGTCGTGATGCTGCCGGCCAGAGTCCTACTGTAAAGTTCCTCTCTGGAAGAGAAGATAAAACAAAGTCAGGAAAGGATGCTTGTGTGGCCCTAAATTAGTTGATTTTTCACTTGCAGCTGGATGACAGGAATCCACAGATACACACACAGCCCTTCATTTAACAGTTAAATGCCGTCACCGTAACCCAGCCCCTGATCCACTGTCTCCCCCAGCTTGTGGGTGCTTACTCTACATTAAGTGCCATCCACTTCTCCAGTTGCTTAGTGATGTTCTGTAATTTCCATTCTGTCAAATTGGCGACAAAAACTCCTGGATTGAAAGAGCAGGTGTTGGCTTTCATGGCAAGCTTTCGGATGGTTTCTTTTTTGTAATCTAGAAACCCAATGTAATTATACTGGGAAAAAAAAAAAAAAAAGAGAGTAGAAATTAGCTTGAAATGTGGTCAAATAGCTATGCAAAGAAAAATTTTGCACAAGTCCCAACAGACAAGCATAACTTGAAGTTGCTAAAGCAAATACTCTTTCCTTTAACACAAGAGGAAGAAAACTTCAGAGGTCTAACATTTTTAAAATATTATTATAGAAACTACATATTTTAAGGAATGCTGCATGATCTTAATAATACCATATTATTAATATGGTACCAGTCCCAGAAAAAGTACATTTTATACACTCACAAATGAAAAATTCTCCCTCTGATGTTCTAAGACCTCCTGCTGTTCTGCACTGGGAATTGCTCTCATCGGAAAGCACAGCAAGAAGTGTTTTTTCTGTGCCTAAACAGAAACTGCAGGTGTCATTTGTAACACAAACATCAGCACAAATTGATTTGGGCTGGGACAGTCACACTTTTAGGTTCACTGCATTTGGAAGTCAACCTGCAAGAACAATAAAACCAAGTGCCTGTTTCCAAAGCCTGGGATCTATAGTATTGTTACCACTGAATCAGAATAAAACTAACCTGATTGCCGGCTCCACGGACAGCAACTTTGTTAGTGGTCGAGTCACAATCATCTGAAAATGCAGCTGCGTGCCCAGGTTTCAATGGAGTGTTGTAAAGTTCAAGAATATCATCTGAAAAGTGGAAGTAAGCACAGAAAAATTAAAAGCAATCTTGATGAAGCACTGAGTGACTTTTTGTTCAGTCCACTGCTAGAACAGATAAAACCACTCAGTTTAACACAACTTGTTCATATTTACAGTTTTTACGTATTTTTTACATCTTACTTTTTCAAGTAGAAGTGTTTGGTTGCTGTGAGAGAGCATATTGACCAGCATAAAGCCAGTGGCCAAAGCTTAAGAAAAGGTCCCATACCTTGCACTATTACATCATCATCCACATAGATGACCTTCTCTGCATGAGGTACCAAATTGGGCAAATAGAATCTTGCAAAGGTTAACTGTGAAAACAAGAAAGCAAGAGAAGTGAGTAATTAAATGAAAAATTGTCCAAATAAATGTGAAATTGACTGTTACTCCTGGTACTTCTTCCCAAAACAACTTCTATCTAGGAAGTAAAATAGGCAGCAATATCCTATAAGTTATTTAAAGTAAACTGTTTCCATCAGTTCCTGGTTTCCTATGAATTTGTGCATTGATAAAGTACATTTAAAACTGGTCTACATTAGAATTTCTTACTTCTCCACATATGCCTGTAGTATCTCTGAGATGTTGGCATGCTTGACATGCAAGCTGCTGTGTTTCACTGTAGCTAGCAGCAAAAAATGATATCAGGCATGCATATGTAGATATTCAAATCCATCTCTCACTATCTGGAAATTTATTCTTACTGAAATTTATTAGTTTGATTATAAAAGATCACTTAAATGTTAACAGATTTTATTTTGATCTCTAGTTGTGTTCAAAAGCGAATACCAAAATATATTGCTACTAACTAATAATTGCAAACAGTAAACAACATCATCCTCACTGGTTTTAAGGTGTCTGCTTTTTGAGGATCCACTTGTACTTTCCCTTCTAAGACACGAGGGTCAAAATCCAAAATCCTGTATCTCAAATTTTTCAGAGCAGTGTTACTTAGCCACAGCCTGCAAACAGGAGAAAAGGCACAGACCTTATTAAATGAGACAAAAATAAAACGAAAAGCAAGAGATCCAATTAACAGGGACACAGATCTTGATCTGGCCACTCGCTTCCCTATCCAACAAATACACTTATAGAATGTAACCTATGGCTGATGCTGATGGTGTCCTGTATGACTGCAGGGACATGCCCACTATCAGTGTACTGCACGGATGTGACACATCAATGGTAGGAGGTTGCTTCTTAGTTTATTAGAAATATATGGTCCTGTTATCACAGGTCCTTCCAAAAATATCAGTGTGAACAGATGAGGGTAAAAATAAAAGGATCACAGAACAATCCACAAAAATGGAGAAAATTCATTACCAGTATTGTAATTGCTTAGATGAAATGTAGGAAGTAACTTTTACAACTCCTCCACCAACAAACTCCAACCCCACTGGGAAAGATGGCTCTTTTCCACCCCTGAACCATTACCCGAAGGAATGACCGCAGGTCTCCCCATAGCAGCCTTGTCACAAAGTTGCAGCAGCAGCTAGAACTGCAAACGATTTTGAGGAGTGCAGTTCCAGGGAAAGTCAGATCTTTCTCTTCTCATTGATACTTAAGTTTTAAGGTATTGTGGGAATCTAATGAAAAGATCATTACCTCAAGTGATCCACAGTATCATTCAAAGTAACAATATGGAAAACCACATTGGATCTGGTGTTACGGTAAATACTGTTCATGGCTGCAATTGCACCCCCAAGCCTCTCATCTGATGCTGCAATGACCACAGAAATCTCCTTATCATTCCTCTCATCTGCCAGCCTCTGGGGAGCTGCAGGTATGAAATCAATAGGTTGAAGTCCTAATGAATTTGAATCTGTGGAGAAAAAGTGGCATCACATACTTGTTTCACACAAATGAAACAGACATTATTACCACACGAAAATTCCTAACACCTTCAATAGTTTCTACTATGCAGCCACTTGAATGTCTCAGTTGAGGTGTGGATCATAGTGTGCCAGGATGAAAATATAGCTCTTGCCCATGAGAATCCAAGATGTCAATGAACAGGAAAATATCACACTTACAAATAGACTACATCAGTTTAACCATACGTATTCACACGCAGCACAACAAAGTACTAAAATGAAGCTTAAACTCCAGCAGGCCGCAATTACCTTTGGTCCCTTCTGCCATGTCTATAAGCTCACTGATTTCCCCCTCCCGTTTACCCTAACCACCTTCTAGTCTGTCCCACAGCACCCTTCCCTCTCTTTCTTCTACTTTCTTTTCATTGTAGGTAGGAACCAACGAAGTAAAAAGAAATTCTAAATTAAAGTCACTGTTGTGAATATTTTTCCACTGAAGATCAAGGCATTAAGTCCAGCCCATGTTTATTCCAGGCGTCACAGATCACACTACATTATCTAAGCTGAAACAACAAGAATTTGTACTCATAGTATGCAGGAAAATGGGAGATCAGCACTGAAATTTATGACCAGACCACATCACCCGTAAAAGCTTGCAAATTCCCCACTACCTGCACTTCGTATAAAACACTGGTACCCTTCAGATGATCTAGACTGTTGCATATTAGATAATTTTAGGTAACTCGAGCAACATAGCAAACAGGGATTTGTGTTTGCGAGCAATATTGTGCTGTTCAAAAAGCTGGGCTTCTGCTTCTGTGTGCCTTTTTCTGAGGACAGAGCTCAACAGCTTTGACTTCAGCTAATTCCTGGCTAAGGCCTGCCAGGCTCCTATTCAAATGCTGCTGGGAAGCACCTGTACAACTGCTACCCAGGAGGAACAGCTCCCAGGAGCAGCAAACTGGGACTTGGCAGTCAATAGGAACATAGTCCTCCAGAGCTTCTCTATGTGCAGTTCTTAAAAGCAGATTCCTAAAAATGAAAAGGCTTTTTTAAGCAAACTGAATCATATCTTAATGACTGTTATAGCCAGAAGGAATCCTTACTGCTATCTCACCTGGCTTCCTGACAGAGAAAAGTCACAGGACAGCAAGAACAGACAGGCCCACCAAGGTGAAGTTTCTTGGGTATGAGAACAGGAAAAGATGTACTCATAAAAGAGTACAAAAATTATATCTTGTTATGCAAATGATTGATCATTATCATACACATTATGAGCTTGTGCTTTCCCACCAATCTTCAAAAATAAATAAATAAAATGCATCATACCTGACAATTCCCGTTTCAAGAAGTCACTGAGGCCTAGGAAGTTATGATGAAGAACTAGCAAAAAGATGACAACAGCCACTATAAGGATGGAAATGTTCACTGAAAATTTAAAAGAAAAAAGGTTTATCAATAGAACCAGAGACAGATTGGGAAACTCAGAAAAGTAAAAAAGATATTTTTTAAAAATTAGACACACACGTATGCACATACCTTTCCTTAATGTCATTTTTCTCCTGTTATTTTATTTATTAGCATAAGCCTCCTGCAAACCTGCAAGAGAAAAAATACATCAGTCACTTCCTACTTCCAGTGTGTGCTTGCACAAGGCATAACACGCTGTCACCAAAAGCGATACAAAACAGCTTCTAGTTGCAGTGCATGTTTCCTTCTCTTAAAAAGATAAAACCATATGTTACATTTTAACAACTGAGTGTAGTATCTCAGTAAGTAAGTAGCTACAATGAGGTATCTAAAAAAGAATGCAGAGATCAAAAGGGAGACACACAGATTTTCCCACTTACTTAACTGACAAAAAAACCCAAACAAAACCCAAATCCAAACTCCTTCTGCAAGTCAAAAGTGATCTGGACAGGATCTGGAAAATTATTTATGGGGTTTCTTTTACTATTGAACCAAATTATTGTTACAGTTATTACTACATCTGGAAGCATCCCAGCAATAAGGTAAAGGGTTATACATTTCTTTCCATGCTTAACTAACTGCAAGACTTTGGCAGGACACCGTTTAAAAGATTTTAACAACTAGCATTATACATTTTCAATACCATGAAATTCT
>JAHREE010000209.1:938405-1050536 GCA_033628505.1 Tringa tobata
GCCTATAGGAGAGCCGGAGAGGGATTCTTTGTCAAGGAGTGTAGTGACAGGACAAGGGGTAACGGTTTTAAATTGAAAGAGGGGAGATTTAGATTAGACACCAGAAAGAAATTCTTTCCTGTGGGGGTGGTGAGACACTGGAACCGGTTGCCCAGAGAAGCTGTGGATGCCCCATCCCTGGAAGTGTTCAACACCAGGCTGGATGGGGCTTTGAGCAACCTGGTCTGGTGGGAGGTGGAACTTGATGATAGGTCCCTTCCAGCCCAAACCATTCTATGATTCTATGATATTCTGAGTTTGCACCACTTATCCTGAACGGACAGTGCTTGCTTTTGCTTTTAGGTGATGTGATCAAGATTGCAGGGGAGGTGCTAAGGGAATTAAGAGCTTAATTCTTTCCCATGTTAAAGAAAAGTAATTCCAGTCTGGCTTGAAAGCTGACAAAAAAGCTGAGAACCTGTGGTCAGGCTGACACTAAGCTCTAACCTGAAAGCGTTTAACTGGTAGGTTTGTGTTTTGGGCAACTGACCAAAAATTATCTTTTTCCCCAGGACTACAAGGGCCAAAAATTAGCAGAACAGATTTTTCAAGGAATCATTGTTGTCTCTGCAGTAAGTACCCTAGAACTATGGGATAACATAAAGGACTTATTTTGTTTTCTGATCTTACAAAGTGGGTTTTTTTCCGATTGTTTGGCTTATCTGCTTAGAAGCTTTAGACCAATTCAAATGGCCTGCCATGGATTAAGACTTTTCTTCTTTTAATCTTTTATTTTCATTATTGACCTACAATTTTGAAAACAACGTTAAAAAGATGTATGAACTGTGCTTTTGAAAAGTTTGTATTTTTCTACTTCTCCCCTCTGCCCCTGAACTTAATCAGGGCATAGGAAATGTGTGTGTTTGTTTAAAGTTTGATTTTTTTTTTTTTTGCAGGTAATTGGTTTCATCTATGGATATATAACTGAACAGTTTGGATGGACTGTCTACATAGTTATGGCTGGATTTGCTTTATCGTGTTTGGTAAGAATTTTTTTTTCCCCAAACCAGAAAATACATTCACTGTTTAACCTGAAGTCATCGTTAAATTAAAGGGCTGCCAGCACAGACCGAGGTTTGCTATATAATTCAGATTATTATTAAATGTCTGTATTTTCTTTGCTAACACTTTTGTAAAAAGTGATTTACAAGCCAGTAAGTGCCTTTTCTCAAATGCTTGTAAGATTTTAGAGAACACTGCAATTTAATACTGCTTTTGAATTAGTTTTTAATTTTAATTAAATTTTACTTTTGAGTCAAGCTAATCCCACTGAAAACCTAAAGGAGGGGGAGGCTGCTTGTGAGAATTTCCCAGCTGGCCCAGGACTGGGGAGAGAGGCTGGGACACAAAGTAGCGAATTACAAGAGTAATTCCTTGTTCATTCCCATGAGGTGTCCCCTTCCAATTGGTCCACACTCAGTCTGGTTTTACAGGTGGTTCTTAGACCTTTGAAGTGTTCAGATACAACAGGATTTGACCAATCACTACTTAACACACACACACACACACACACTACTGTTCTGAAAAGCACCTATAATTCTATGGCATCATCAACTGCCTGGTTCTTACTTGATGTAAAGGTCCCCGTAGTCGGTCTTGCTTCAGCCACTTATCTCTGATGCCAGATAATGGGAGGGTGTCACAGAGGTGTTGGAGGGGCTGGGATGCTGGCATTACCTCGGTAGTCCAGGTGTATCCTTGTTTTCTTCAGGGTGGGTGCTGTCCTCCTCCTTGCAATGAGCTTACTTAAGCATAACTATGCAGTATACGATGTAAACTATGTGTATCTCCATAGTAGGAATTTGTGTGAACTTTCTTAAGACTAATTGCTACAATAGTTCGAGAACGAGATTTTCCTAACAAGCTGTACAAATACTTATCTTGATTTACACATTCTGACTTCATTCCTTTCCCCTAAGCTAACACTCCCTCCGTGGCCTATGTATCGCCGCAATCCCCTGAAGTGGCTACCTGTCCAGGAGACGGGAACAGAAGAAAAGAAGCCAGCAGACAGAAAGCCAAAGAGACACGCTAAGAGCTAAAAAAAGGTGGTTCTTCATGCTGTTACTTTGTTAAATTTTTTTAAATACATTTCCACTGGGACATACTTCATGGCTTAGTGTCTGGTTTGTTTTTTTTTTTTCTAACTACTTTATATAGCACCATGAGTACACCAAGATCTGCAGAGAGCATGAAGGCTCTCTAAATTTTGGCTGGAGTTTCCATGAAGGAAAGGAAGGGGTGGGAGCATTAACTTCAGAAGGCTGCTGGAGGTCATATCTCACTCAAATATTTTACTAAAAGGGAACACAGCAAAATATTCAAGTCTAGTTAAGCTGTTGCCATAGCCTAAAAAGTAATACACAGCTGGACTTCTACTAAAATATTTCTAACTGAGTGTAAAACAAGGTAGCTGTAGTGTCAGATTTTAACAAGTCCTGTAAAACAGTACATACCCCACAGTTCTGAAAAATCCTAAAAACTGGAAAGTGTTCTAGGATAGTAGATTACAGGGTGGCATTTTTTTGTTTAAAATAAATTTGCCTGGGTAGAGAAAGTAACATCACTGCATAATACAATAGCTCTTGAAACGTTTTAACGTGAGCATCAAGTATGTGAGAGGCAGCAGGATCTACAGGTATTGTACTTTTTTACTATTGTCAGGTTAGTCTCCCTCATAGGTGCCAGATGTTACAATATTTAAGCTAGAGGCAGGGAAAGAGACAGGTTGTGCATTTAAAACTTTATTTTACAAATTCAATTCCTTTTCTTTATCCTGTAAAAAGAACACGTGTTTTTTCTGTAGTGATGGTACATGACAATGCCTGGGCATGTGTCACAACACAATCTAGATGCAAAGAAAGGGAAAAGCTAAGATGCCTATTTCTCTAAGGTCCTGGGCACTCTCATTCCTAAACGGAATTAGTATTTGTAAGGCAAAGGGATTTCTCCAGCTGGGACCATGGTAACCGTGTTCCTTTCAAACATTTTCAGACTTATTTTATCCAGTTACCAAATACTTTCCACCACCTTAGTGACTGCCTTAGCAATAACACACAAAAGCAAAGGCTGTGCCTAAAAGTAGTACAGCTGCCCCCTTTAGCACTTTAACTTGGCAATTTACAGAACCTGAAGGGCTTTTGGTGCTGCAAAAATTAGTAACTGTTTCTTCCTGCTAAATTTTCACAACTATTTGATGTAACAGCTTATAGCTTATCACACCATAGCCTTCGCTTAGATTTCATTACCATATTTAGTATGTGACCATACCAAAAACTTTTCACTATGACAAATTCAAACCATCTTTTTTTGTTTTTTTTTGACACTTTGTATACAAAACGTGGTATCCATCCCTCTTTGCATCTATAAAAAACAACTTTTTAAAGTTTCATTAAGAGAATATAAACTAAACAGTTGCTCTTCTGAGAAAGTGATAGCCTGGTTCACATTTTAACATGAAAAATATTACTACAAACTATAAAGTTTTTTGCAAGTTCAAGTTCTTATTCCACCAAAGGAGGTCAATGGATAAACGTGCTTTGTGAGCTGGTCCAATCTATCAAATGATCTACAAACCAGTCCTTTTCTCTAGGGAAGAAGTTTTGCTCAGAACTTCACATTTTCTTCAAGAAATTTCAGATGGCGTACCTTTGCACTATAACTTGCATACTTCTCTCCCATGTGCTCCCGCAACTGCAACTATTTAGAAGACAAAAAAATGCCCCACAAAATTTACTGATGTTGAAAAAAGCAGGAACTACCTAAATATTAACAAAAAAAAAAAAAAATAACTGAAGCACTCAACTAAAAGCAGCATGTGAATTTTGACATCATAGATGGGAGGGATGCAAAATGGAAGAGTCTGTTGTCTGAAAGTGAGAGAGTTCCCAAATCCCACCCGCTAGCTTAAAATATAAATCAGGTCTTCAGAAGTTATACTTACCTGTGCAGTATTTTATTTGTAACCAAGTTTTCAATCAAATGAGCTGGAGGTGTTGCTCATTCACCTCTATTAGGAATGGACATTAAATTGTTTCTCACTTTGGACATAAGGAGCATGAGGCAAGCAATGTGAAGGTAAAAAATTATGGGTCAAAAGAAATTATTATTGGAGAAACACCACAGAGTAAAATTATTTGCTTCCTTTGTAAAGCTCCTATGCTTTCTGAAGAATGTGTGGTTGAACATAGTCTACATTCAGAATCAAGCTTTTTAAGATTGAAAATGACAATATACTTAGGCCCTTGCCTGCTAATGACTACATAAACACTTTTTGGAATCAAGGTTTGCACCACTGTATCAGTATCTAAAAAAGAGGGGGTAGAAAGCAAAGACCCTGCTCATTTATCTAAGTTTACAAAGAAATTAAACAATTTTATTTTGAAAGATACTCACCTCTCTTTTCGCTTCATCATCTTCCTCCATGATGCTGTATGCCTTCTCAAGAAGTTTCACTCCCAATCCTTGCACCACATCAGATCTTAGGATTTCAACCATTCTCCTAATCTTGTCAGGAACTGATAACATATCTAATAAAAATTAAAACAAATTTAAAAAAAAATAATCAATGCAGTAGTAATTTCTTTCAGCATAGGCAATTTTCATCCTCTGCAGAAGGATATGGGATGACTAAAAGTATTACCACAGGATTCAGGCTGACCATTTGCATGAAACAACTGTTAATGAGAACTGGGTGGGTAGAGCCATCAAACCACCACGGTGAAGGTGAATCAGAAGCACTCAGATGGTAACTCTTAAGACACTGGACAGTACAAAGTCAATGCAGACACAATGCAGTCTGCACAATTAGGTCCCTTCAACATCATTTCAGGTGGTTTCTGTGTACTAATATCACAAATATTATTTGAATGAAAAGTAGTATTCTCTAATACTACACCACCACCCAAGTATTTGAATAATTCAATCACTTGTACTTACAGCAAATGTGAAGAAAAAAGTTTAATGACTGTAAAGCACTAATGGCATCATTTCTGCCATCTGCCCATTTGTCTTAACAGCCTTTGAGCTGAAGCTGCCAACACGAGAGAGTCATTTTATAAGGGGAGTTCAGTTCCATTACTGAGAACTGAGAGCACCAGCTTGCTCTTTTAATCACAGAAATCAACACTCCCTTCATAGGATGGATCACCTTCTGAAAATAAAATATCTGATCTAATTAAATAAGTTTCAGCTTAGAAATACAGCAGCCCTGTCATCCCAAATGGTATCAAGTAAGTAGTTGGGGAATCTCACTATACAATACTTAAGAGTGAGAAAAAGGGACAGAAAAAAAAACCCCAAACTCACTGAAATTTGTACTTCCAATATTCTGTCATACCTGTTTAGAGACAAACTCTTTCAATGTATTTTACTTTAGCTATGCAGAATCAAGTTACCAACAGGAAAAAAAGAGTGTTTTCCCTTTGCTTTGCCCATCACCAGACTACTTACAAGTAGAATCCTCCTCATTTATAACAATAAGCACAAAAAGGTCTGAGACTTCAAAAACCTACCCTCAGCTTTTTCACTTGGTCTTGTTGCATAGTAAGTGCAGTCATAGCAAATACATTTTTCTCTCATTTTTTGGAATAAGGTCTAAACCAAACCTTAAGCAAGAAAAGTGGTTTGATACTTGGACCTATATCAGTAGGAAAAACAAGCTTACCCAAATTCTGCAACGAGGATGAATGTCTATACTCGTACAAAACTCCACTGTGTTTAATGCTTTGTGTATTATTGCAGCTTTATCCATCATTCACAAAGCTTTACAGCTATCAAATCGCTTGAAAGCCTTAAAAATATTATTTCAAAATACTCAACAGACTTTTGAGTATAAGTCACATGGAGAAAAATCCTATTGCAGACCAGCTTTCTCTCTTCATTAATAATTACGCAGATCGATCACACATTCCTTTCATTGCCAAGTAATCCAGAACTAGAGCAGTTTTGCACACAAAATTATTTAGAAAGATATTTACTTCTGTAAGCATTGCTGAGACATGAGAAATGTAATAAGAGTGCATTGTCTTCTGTTGCCCACTAGCAGGTTTTCTTTGGTTATTAGCAGTTGACAACCATTCTTTTAAAGCAAAACCAGAGCAACAGACCTGAAGGAATCTCTTCAAATTTTAATTCCTCTGATTCATCAGGTGACTTTCCATGCAAAATCAACGTGTCTCGATATTTTCTATGAAGTTTAAACTCTGGGGCTGGAGCTGAAGTTACACAGTATTCTGAGTTCTCCTTAGAGTCCATTTTCAGTGTCCGTGTCATTAGCTGCACCAAGTCATTCATTTCATTCATATTGCTTTTTCTAGTACAGGAGAAATAAGATGTAATTCAGTCACCATTCACGATGCAAATTCCACCTTGCATTCAGAGACTTTGAATAATTTTAGTGAGGTTCGCTAAGTATTCCACGTTGAATTACTTCTTGTGGTGCAGTTTTATCAATAGCAACATTATCGGTATTTCATCTAACAAAGGCTCAAATAGCAACAATTCACAATTCTGTTGGCTGCCGCTACCTGTGTAGCTGCACCTGTGGTGATGCAACAAATAATATTTGTTGAAAAGCTGCTTATGCTGACAAAATCAGCAATAAATTCAGCCTCATTCACAGTGGAAAGGAAGCATATTGACACCTTTAACTCATGCTTTTATTGCACCCTGGACAGTCAATGACCTTTGATGCCAAAACACTTGTTTGCTGGGAAGCTACAGTTGACAAAAAGCAGAGGTACACAATTACATGTCGCAGGAAGTCCAGCATGGAAAGTTTATAGTCACAGAGGGGCAACAATTAAACAGAGTTTGTTTTCTTTATGCATCACATACTTCTTCAATCACACACTATGTAGAAATAAAGTGTGAAAGCAATTCCTGCCATTTTTTTTCCACTCTAAGTCAAGGTCCAACACAGCAGTGAAAACTCTTGCACAGTACTAAACAAAATACTTACTTCTCCTTGGAATCACCGTCAGACTTATCCGTAGAGCTTGTGGAAGAGCTTAACTCATCATCAGACAGGCAATGGGTTACGCTCTTTCGCTAAGGGAAGAGGGAATAAATGACAAAAATTCTAACAGTCAAAAGTAATTCATCAATATGGCATGAATTACTGTTCTTACACAGAAAAAAAACCAACACTATTTCAATGAACATATGTTTACATACTCAGCCTGATAATATTTAAGAGGTGTAACCTTTGGTTTTAAATCCAAGCTAATACAGAGGACATACTTTATGAAAAGCTTATTTAACCAGCATTACATTTCAGCTGTGCAGTTTTAATCACTGTAAGTACTTCACCAAGTGCCTCTATTAGAAAACAAATCATGTATGTTTTTAATATAGTTGTCTAAGAACGGGCAAAGTCATTACCCTTAGCCCATCCACTGGTCTTTACACATTTAAAAACAGTATTTAAATACATTTTTATCAGTTCAGTAAGTTCCCAGCATTCCCTAAAACATACGGAGACTTTAACTACTTGTGTCTCTCCAGCCTTGTGTTCAGTGCACAGCACAATATGCAAAAACATCATTAGCATATGCACATACAGCTAGTGTGTACTAACCTTATGGAATCTCAGTTAGTGAATGCAGGTGAAGTTTTTGCATTTAGATACCACTTATAAGCACACACACGTAGGTAAAACATGTAAAACACCTTCCATGCAAGCACTGGGCTGAGGAAAATAGAGCCTACTCTTTGAAATTTCAGACTAAAAATTCTTCACAGTTACTCTTCTGCATTTATTGGTATTAATAATGTTCCCCTGATGTTGCAGAAGATTTTGTCCAATGTATGTTTAAGATCTTAAAAAAACTAATTAGACAAGGAAGAGAATATTAACAGAAACTATTAACTTTTTATCTAGCAACTATTCCTTTTTGCCAGCACATAAATCTGTGGTCATTTAAAATGTGTACATTTAAAAAAAAAAAATGTTTAAACACCACTACCAACACAAAATTATATGTACCAGGCTTAAGGCAGTATGTTGTTAATAGAAATTTAAAGCAGACTGTTCATCTATAACTAAAATATAGTTCAGGATAAAGTTTTTCCCTTCCAAAATAAAAAAAAAAAAACACTGCAATTTAGAGAGCCCATAACAATCAGTGAGAGACCCTTAGTTTTCATCTCAAGTGGAATGAAAACGCACAGTGAGCCTGGAATTTTAAACTGATCTAGTTGAACAAAAAGGTGGATTAGACATCTACTCTACCCCAGGACTTATAAAGCAATCTACAGAGAATTGTGCACTCTTAGTGACTGAGAGTTTCTTCCACACACTTTTTAAAAAAATATTATTTTCTTCCCAAATGCTGCCTTCATTTAAATATTTCAAAAGCAGATGACCCCAGTTTACCTGAGAAATACTGGGATCTGATGAGGACTGAGCAACTTTAACATGATTTTCCGTATGTGATTTTGCTTCAACTACTGCACTACTTGATGTTCGTCTCGCTGGAATCACTGGAAGGATGACATTTTTACAATATTTACAACTTAGCTGCATGTATTTTGAGTTAGTTTCATGCTCATGCAAGAAAAAGTCTATCACCTGGCAGAAGACAGGCAGGTAGGTATTCTGCTAAGAGAAAACACTGAAGCTCCTATCTGAAAGGTGTATATTCTGCGCCTCATGTACATTTCAAAGACAAGTTGTCATCACTAAACACAATTGAACATAACTGAGTAAGAAGCAGAAAAATACAGACATGTTAACAGAAAATTTTATTTCACACAGAACTAGACTCTTAGTGCATCTTTCTGAAGGTGTTAGTGAAGAACAGACAGTAAATTATAAATTTCTTCACAGAGAAGTTATTGGCCTACTTACACGTAGAATGTTAACATGCAAACAAAATAATTTACCAGAAGGGAACATCTCCTCCTGAGACTGTTTCAGCCTCCTTCGTTCTCTTGCTGACAAAGGCCGATCCTTCAAAAGAAGTTAATTTGGTATTAATTACCAATTGTCACAGTGGCTTTTGTTACCTCATCACCTATAAAGCAAGAAAACTTTTTCAACTGACACGGAAGAGAGAGCTATTAGAGTAGGTCTTCCGATGATCTAAAAACCACTTGGTTATTTACTGCAAAACAGTCCTGGTCAATGACACTAATATACACTCTAGAAAAGCAGCTTCTGGCCTCCCTGGATCAGCAAGGCAGTGTCTCACCCTGCACTGACCAGGTGCTTGAGAGGATTTCCATTGGGTAGGAAGCTACATTTCTTTACTCACTCTGCACGCACTGCAGAGAACAAACTGTTCAGAAGGAACGAGAGACAAAAATACGCCAACACAATATTCAGCACTAACCTTTGCAATGGCAACTTGGCTGCTTTTGGTGCTATTTACAGACTCAGAGACTTCAGCAGCATGGTGCTCTGCACATCTCTGTGCTGTCTTTGTGTTCACATCAGAAGGAAAAGGCAAAGGCCGAGGAGCAGCTGCTCTGAACTTGAAACAGAAGGGAGCAAGAGTTTATACTTTTTAAATTAAAAGTTAAAGTACTCTGCAAACTAGAAGACATCCTTGCACAGTAAGGCTGGATGCCAAAGGTTTCAGATCCCACTGTAACCTCCTCACATCTCCCAACTTCATCCCACCCTCTGCACACCTCATCTTGCATCCACTTTCCTTCTCTCCATCTCTACATCTTGTCCCCTTCCTCCCAGACTACCTTTCAGCCAATGCTTTTGCAACAACCATCCCCACCCTCAAACAGCAAAATCCAAGAGAAAAAATAGGGTATCTTACTGAAAACCAATCACCCTCTTCTCTATCCTTGTATAGCTGGTGCCCTTGCTTAAAGAAATCTCTGCTCAGTGTTGAGGCACTGACAGGAGCCCTTCCTTATGTGCATGCCTCAAGTTTGCACTCCTAAGCTCAGGGCCAACATCACACCTGTCTGTTCTAAAATACTAGTTTATTTACTACCTGCTACAAGTGGCCTTATCCACAACAGCCCAGAAGAGTACTGCTCTGTATTTTGTAGTCACAGTGAGGAGCCCCGATGGAAATTGCCAGGGAAGACTGTAGCGCAGCAAAGGCAAAGCCCGTGGTTTGCTGTGTTTCCCTGTGCCCATCTGGCACACCCACCTCACAGCTCTGAGGGTTACTGAGATTTTCAAGGATTTACACAGATGGCTTCCTAAAGGACACTTTGACTGTCCTGCATTTTGTTACCAATGAAGTCATACAGATACACATGAAACAAGAACAGCATTAAAAAACCACCTTTTTTTTAAAAAATAAGGCCCATTTTTGAAGTGTAAAAAAAATGCAGGAGTCTTAAAGAGGATAATTATTTGAGTATCTGTACCTTCTCTGAACTGACTTCAGCTACCTCTCTCTTCTTCTGCCGTCGCTGCCGTGAGAGAGAGGGTTCACTGGCAGAACTGTGAGGCTGCAAGTGGGAGGTATTTTTTTCCTCAGCATCTCCTGAAGCTCCAGGACAGACATCATCCTAATAAGTAAAAGTATTTTTTAAAAATGTAGATATGCCATTTCTAGATTTACACATACACACTTTTAAAAAAAAATCAACACAGGCCACTTTGCTATTTGGATGGCATCCACCTTACCATATCACAGTTACAACCACAATAAACTCTTACTTGATAGACAGACAGAAAAAATACCTGCTGTACCAACGTTTTTAAGCTACTAAACCTTCAAAGAAGGACACTTACTTGAACTACAACAGGAACAAACGGCGCTAGTAGCTTTTCAGTAGAATCCAAGCTCTACAATAGATAATGATTTCTCATTAGAAAAGTGTGTAAGAAAAATCTCATTGTAGACCAAAATGCAATGAAAAGACAATCATCACCTATTAGCTCCCCATCCAAATCAGGACCAACTTGATATTAGCCAGGCCTATTTAGAACATAGAATAAAGAAGTTACAAAACTATTATTGCCATCTCTTGTCTCAGCTGGAAAAGAAAACGTTTGTTCCCTGTAAAAATAGAATTTCCATCATCTAGATGCAAGCCCAAAAACACTTCACCATGTTGCCTTTGCAAACCTGAAGCCAAGGCTCCGAACTACTTAAGCATCTCAATAATTACATCAGTAGCATCCTACTTCAACAGAAAAACACATGCAGCAGCTCTCCAAATTTTAAGAGCTAGCCATTAGTTAAATCTATTTCAAAGTTTATTTCAAGTAAGCACAAATGGATTACCAGGTCAGTTTGCTTTTGGTCTTTCGATACAGGCTGCAGGAGTTTCAAAGTGTCACCATGTTCTTCTGTGGCACCAACAGAAGAGTGCTTAGACTCAACATTTTCAGCTTTAAAAGCTTGCTTTGCTCTTTGCTGTAGTCCATCTTCCTGAATTAGTGGGCTACTGGATATTATTTTAGAATTCCCTGGAACATTTAAATGCTTTGCTTTATTATTCTCCAGCATATGCTCACTGCCACACTTCTCACTTCCGTACTTCATCCTTTCAGGTGGTAAGAAATCAATATTCACTTCACTAACTGTAGCTAAAGAGTCTCCCAGGTTGTTCAGATTATTATTGCTTGGTTTTCTTTCCAACTCAACAGCTGGTTTCTCCAAGGGACACAACTTGGTGGCCTTGTATTTGATAACGCAGTCTTCTTCATTCTAGAGTTAAAAGGAAGACCAAAAAATTAATTATGTTTTGGGAATTATGCACATATGAAAGAATACTCTAAGCACCAAGGTTTCAGCTGGGATGGAGTTAACTCTCTCGCTAGCAACTATATAGTGCTATGGTTTGGATTTGGGATGAGGAATAGTGTTGATAGCACACTGGTGGTTTTGGTCGTTGCTAAATAATCAAGGCCTTTTCTGCTCCCCATGTCAACCTGCCAGCAGACTGGGAGGGCATAAAGAATTGGGATGGGACACAGCCCAGCTGACCAAAGGGCTATTCCATACCACATGATGTCATGCTCAGTATATAAAGCTGGGAAAGAAGTATGAAGGGAGGGGACGTTTGGAGTGATGGTGTTTGTCTTGCCAAGTCACTGTTACACGTGATGCAGCCTTGCTTTCCTGGAGGTGGCTGGACACCTGCCTGCCAGTGGGGAGCAGTGAATGAATTCCTCATTTTGCTTTGCTTGTGTGCACAGCTTTTACTCTACCTATTAAACTGTTTTCATTCTCAACCCAAGACATTTTTCTCCCCCATCACAACTAGGGGGAGTGAGCAATCAGCTGCGTGGTTCCAGCTGCCAGCTGGGGTTAAACCACAACAGAAAATCACTAACATACCAGAGTACATAAACTCCAATGAAATTATGATCAACTCAGATCAAGAGCCCCAAAAAAGCAACAACCCTCATTTTTCAAGAGATACAGGCTGCATCTGCATATGACATCTTTCAGGCATTGGTTTATACACAAGCAGTACACCTACTTTTCACCAGGACTGTGACAGAAAAGTTATACTCCCTCAGCTCTTCCGTAAGGGAGAAGCCAACAAGTACCAACAGTTTTTAAGATGAGCTACACCATATACATTTAGTATTTCAGCACTGAAAGCTTAAACCCACAAGAGCAGACTCATTACAGAGAATAAAAAACATGTACATGATTAACCATTACAAAAGATTTGTAAGCCACTGCAAAGAATTCCAACAACAAACAATTTTTGGTTGTACCTCTCATAATTTTTTTCCAGTCAAAAACGTATATTTAAAAATTACTACCACTTGTCATCAAATATTTGAAAAAATATTTGACCTCCAATACTCCATGGGTAATTCACATATTGACCCACAAATGAAAAAACAGATGTTGTTTAGTTAACATCTTATAGTTAAGACATTTCAATTAGTTTTAACTGATCCACAGCTGTTTATTTACTTTCATTGTTGCCTAAACACAATTCCTTCCTTAATATGAATTTTACACATCGCTGGGAATCAGATCTATGTTCTCACAAATGCTCAAGGCACTTATAAAACTGAGTTTTTTCCTCTAGAAAAAGCAAGTGGCTTTTGTTTTCTGTTCTGGTTTTTTTTTTTTTTTTTGCTGTTAGGTTTTTGCTTTTTTTCTTACAAAGAAAAAAAAATATGTATCTCTCACAACTTTGTTTTTCCTGGCTTGCTCAACAGAGTGGTTTTGGTGTGTTACAGGAGATTCATTCTTTACTGAGGCCACACAACAAGGATCATTAGGTTTAGAATTCACTGTTTTCTTATGACTTCTGGATGCTTTCCTGTAAAGAAAAAAAAGTTGCTCATTCATTCACCACCACCAAGACCTTAAGATATTTCTTTAGATTACACTAATAAAAAAATCCACTCCACTAAACAGCTTACACACAGTATACGAGACTGGGCTTTTTCAATGGACTGTACAGAACATACTTATTTTCTTCTCTACAAAAGCAGCTTATAAACATCATTCAGACTCTGCCAGCAACGTACACTTACTCTGCATAGCACCAAGATCAGTCCTATCTCGAAGCAGTAAAATAATTGACTAAAAGTAACAAAGAAAAATAATTGTATCAGTGAATATCAGAAGGAACCTCATATTACAACTCTCAGCTCATAAATGACCTTAAAGAACTTAAATGACCTCAAAGAACATAAATGACCTTAAAGGACCTTAAAGAACCTTAAAGAAGATGTGTATTTCTTGTCACTCCCTTGAAAATACTGGTGCTTTTTTTTATTTTTAACTGTCTGAATAAGTTGTGCAATCCTAACCATTGTAGTTTTATTCTGCATTTGCAGAGAAAAAACCTAGTTTCCTTTCTAATTCCCACCTATTTCCCAAAGACTCTAAAGAAACTCATACGTTCATATGCTTTGTAACTGCACAGAGTGAAACTAATTTTATCCTGCTAAAAAATGGGAAAAGTTGTAAAACAAAGACCACAGTAACGTGAATATTTTGCACAGAATCACTCAAAGGAGAATATCTTACGCCTTCGTGGCTTCCAAAAACAAAGAAATTTGGTGTTTGATATATGGCTGTCGTAGTATGGTCTTCACACTTGGTCTTTCCTCAGGTTTTTTACTGAGCATAGTTCGTATTATTTCTACCAACTGTGGGCTGTAATCCTTTGGCATGGGTGGCAACTGTAAAAAGAAAGGGAAGTCTGACATTATTTAACATCTTTGTCAATAGGGGCTACTACTAGATTATTTATGCAGGACAGTTATATTCAGCTACATACTCTGCATTGTTCATATGCTGAAAGGTACCCAAGCGATTGTTCATATGCTGAAAGGTACCCAAGTGCTTAACATCAAACAGAATATAGAAATTCTAAGTGTTTTGTCTAAGAACTGTTTGTTACTTTTTATTAATACCAGCAGTTAAAGTTCTGTGAATAGGCTTAAAAATGTATATAAAATAAAGCCATGTTAGCTCCATTATATGCCAAAGCAAGTCAGATACTCAAATAAGCTAGTCTTACCTAATAGGAAAATGGCATCACATGGAGAGTGAATTAATTCTTTGCACAATGTTTAAGCCACAAGCAAATTAAGAAAGTAAGTCTTCTCAGAAGCTTGAAAATTAATCAATATACTAGTTACACAAAAGGGTAACAAGAAATTCTAGCAACATCTACAAATTAATAACTCCCTGGGTCAGATATGACATCATATACTGCCATGGAATACCAGTCTTAAAACGTATATGATGGTTGCATGTAACATGCAAAATATTTTAAACCCAATGCAATATTTCTGATTGGAAACGATAATCTCAAGTTCTAGACAGAAAATCCAAGCACAGAAAAAAAAAATTTAGAAGGTTTTACCTTTCCTTCAATAATTCGATAAACCAAAGAGTTCATGTCTTTGGCGTTAAAGGCATGTTTCAGTGTAGCCATTTCATAAACACAGCAGCCTAATGCCCAAACATCTGACTGAAAAAAAGGAAAAAAAAAAAGTTTTGGGAACTTGTTATTAATTGTAGAAGTTTTATCTCCAGACTTAGTCACCTGCTTTCAAAGAGGCTTTTAATGACGGTAAGTTAATTAAGACCAAACTCCATTGCAAATTTTGGCTTCAGTCTCACTCTTTTATTTGTAATTTTGATCAATTGAATTATTTTCTTCCAAATATCACCAGATTTTTCTGAAAAGAAGTGTAGAAAATTGCTGTTCATAAGAGGCTTTCCTTGTTTTCTTTTTAAATACAACACTGGTTCTAACACGCAAATGAAAATCTTTTGACTTTGCATTGGAAGAAGAGTTTCCCCCCGGCTATTGCTCACTGTAGATACTCATATTTATGGTGTTTGTGGTTTGCAGCAATAGCTGGACAGGTACACAAGAGCACGTTGGCTTTATTTTGTTCTATTTTAAATTCACAGCAACATTGCTTATTTCTCTACTTTAAAAAAAAAAAAAAAGAGAAAAAAGATATTTAATGCTGCTGTTATGTCTAACACAGACTTTTGAGTATAAAGCTTCCTGTCTGTTAGATAACACATTTAGAAAATGCAGCTATCAAACAAAGACTGATATTGTTGTTTACACTGGCAAGCTGTGGTAGGTACAGGCAGCCCGCTGAACACCTTGGCTGTGATAACTTATCACACGCTATGAATTCCCACAAACCGCAGCACACACAGCTCCAGAAACAAAGGTCCCTGCAAACCTCTCCCCGATTTTTTTGTTTGGTCTCCGGGGACATGAAAAAGAGCTGGAAGCAATAAGTACTTAAAAACAATAGATACGCTTGTGAAGTTCTCAGACAAAAAAATAAGTTGTCTAACAAAGGAGAAACGACATTTGCGTTAACGTACTCTACCTTGTAGTTGTAGGGCTTGTTAGAGAAGAGTTCAGGGCTCATGTAGTACGGTGTGCCTATGAGAGTGCTGGCCATGTCATACTGGTTTTCCAACACTCTGGCTATTCCCAGGTCACCCACTTTGATTATGTTTGTTCGTGTCAGAAAAACATTCTGAGTTTTAAGATCCCTGTGCAGAATGTGCTTTTCATGCAAATACTGGGAGGAAAAAACATAAATAGAGTTAAGTAACTCCTAATTGGTTCTTCTAATCTGAAAAGTAAAATCACATTACACAAGTCAAGAGTAATATACAATCACAGAAAAGGCACATACATCACTATCGAAGTCAGGAGTGCCCCTGCTAAAGACAGCACTAGGAAATTAACACTGAGAATAACTGATACGGTCATGAACCCAAAACCTGGCACTGCTTTCACAAAATCTCCCTGTGTGGCCCTAACGAGCCAGCAGAAAAGAGGAAATAAAAACGTAAAGTTAAGACTCAGACTTTATCTCACTTTCTACTGCCTCCATTTCTTGACAATCATTTCTTAGTCTTAAGTATAAAATTTCAGTGGAAAATACAATTTGAGCTTTGTGTAAACAGGGAATAAAATTAGTCTTACAACAAACAAGAACAGGGCAGAACTGTAGACTCGTGTATGTCTGATCATAACAGGCAACTTTAAGGAATTTTCTGTCCAATTTCTTATTTCTTAGTGTTAACATTTATATTACTAAAACAATTCTCTCTAAAGTTAGATAACCTACAATTACTAAATTTCCCCACAGTGAGATAAGATTGAACAGAAAGCATGAATTAGTAGTCTAAATTTACCATTAACACACACCAACAAAACCACAGAACACAAAAAGCTTCTGAAATAACCTGCTTTTATTTTTTTTTAAACAACGTATATTTTGTAAATTCAATCTAAACTTTCAAACCAGAGAAGTGTTTCAGACTAGAACTGCAAACACCCTGGAGGTTACCGTTGCCTGCTGTGATACAGAGGTGTCAACATAAAATACGATAGCAATTTCTTACCTAAAATAGTTAATTTGACTGCAATGACTATGAACATCTTTAATGTACTAACAACCCTTGCATTTAGATGCTAACTGGAATTCAAAGTCTGCAGCCTAACTGTGGAATTTTTAAATGCAGAAAGAGCCAGATTAAATTTATATCTGAAGGTGACAATGTTACAATTTTTTTACCTGCAGTGCCATGGCAATCTGGACAAACCACTCCACCACCTGATTCTCAGGCAGAAGTTTGCCCTTCTGCTCTTTGAGTTTGTGGTACAGATCTCCTCCCTCGCAGAAGCCCATCACAATATACAAGAGGCCGTCCTCCCCCTGCCAGGACTCTCTGTAGGTGACTATGTTCGGGTGTTTCAGCTGGGATAGCAACTGTGCCTCTTGTTGTGCTGCTCTCCTCTCTCGGTTGGAAGCATTTTTAAGGTTTAACTTTTTGATGACATACTGTAAAAGAAATTTCAAGGTGTACTATGAGAGATGAAAGTAAGTATGCAGAAGCCCTAGGGAATTCCCCAGATCTAAAGGAAATACAGTATATTAAATCAGCACACATTAATCAGTATAGAGATTGCAGTTTGTCTAGTAGTTACACATCATTTCTACCATTATGCCATGAAAATGGAACAGGCATGCATATTCTATTCATCTACCTGAACAAAACTCTGCCCAGGAACTTTGTGGTGTTTTGCTTTCTTTTGACTAGTGTTCACATTTTTCTTCTTTTCCCCACTCTCATTTTAAATTTGTGTCTATCATTCATCTCTCCAGCCTGAAATACCTGTTTGTGCATCACAGCTTCTCTCAAAACAGGCCATTTCAGTAGTAACTTTAAAAATATAATAACATCAAGGAAAGCAGGCAGTCACATGCAAAAAATGGCAATGGATGTCTAGGATAAAAGTCATCTCTCTAGACTTATTTTGCTCTCTGCTAGAAAACCAAACCCAACTCCTTTCATTTTATTTTAAATAAAAGTGGTCTTTTCCTTTCACTTATTCAGAAATGAAACATGTGCTCTTTGTAAAAAAAAAAAAGGAGAAACTCAAGAAATAACATCTCACAAGTTCCGCAAACACCCATCATACATTTGAAGACCAAAAAAATTGTTAAAATCTCAGTTTCAAGACTCAGATTACAAATTCTCCATTGTCATATCCACAAGAAATATGTAACAGAGCTGAATTTCTGAACGCAAAATAAATCATGCTGCTGAGCTTTTGAGGTCTGTTCGTTCTTTCCTTAAAAAACTTGTACCTGGCAGAAGACCCTCGAGGCAGAATTGACTTGGGATTAATCACTTTGTACAAAAAGTCTACAAAACAGTGAAGCACAGGAAAATAGGAAAAAAAGCTTCTATCAGGAGAAGAAATGTAGCAAGTATAGGTAAAGATGGAGGACTGGTACAGTTACCGGGATACTGAAAAAAATACTGTCTCAAAAACCTGAAAGTAGATTTAATTTATTTTTTTAAAACATGCCTTTAAACTATCTGCTGCATTTATGAGTTTCTGCATATGCAGGCTTAAACTTATTCAAGAAGAAATGAACTATTACAGGGAAATAGAGACTCTCATGCTGCATGAGCCAAAAGGTCTTATACTCACTCCTAAATTTATTTTATTCTATAATAAGATGCGTTTAGAATTTCTTAAAACTACATACGAAAGCTGTTATTTACTTCCCTAATATGTACTACCTCAAATGTATTTCTAAGGAATTTCAGGTTTTAGCAAAAATACAACAGAAGGTGAGGCAATAAAATCCACAGCATGCGTTCATCGTACACAGCACCAACATTTCTGTCTCACCCGGGCCCCTTCCTGATGTAAATTTTGTGGCAATCACTTTTAGGGCATCAGCTTTCCATGGAACAATCACACCATGGTATACACCTGACCCTGCTCTTAACTGAAAGCTTTGAAATCGAAACATCTAAAAAAATTTTGTGTTTCAGAAATCTGCTGGATATTAGACAAGCTCCTCAATTCTTATAACCTGTGATGATGCACAGCTCCCAAGAGTGATACAACAAAACTAATTGTGTACAGCATCATCTAAGTTTAAAACAAAATAGAAATGCTGTAACTACAGTGTTCTATGTGACAAGCTACAACTGTATCTTTGGGCATGGGAATCAAAAGCTTTTAGCTTTATAACAGCATCTGTCTTCAGAGGATATACTACCAAAATGCAAAAAGCATGCATATAGCCTAACTTTAAACTCAGCATTGCTTATATTTGGCTTAACGAGCATGTTATCCTGGCAAGATTCCCAGAAGTCTATTGCAATGCTCTTCCACTTTACTTGATACCAAATTGTGTACAAATTGGACTTTTTTTTGTTTTTTTTTTTCCACTTGACTTTCTCCACAAAAAAAACCAATCAGCATTCAGTTAATAAATATGCTTAAATAAAACATAAATTTTTTCAAAGAACACGTAGCACTATGCCAAAGCAAAAAGAAAAATAATCCTGATCATCCTGCTACAGAAGAAAGTTTATAGAAGTTGACAAAAGACAAGACACAGGAAAATGCATCTAATATTTAAGATAAAATAACAACGATAAGAAAGCAAGGCTCTTGCCAACGTTAATGATCAGCATAATGATCACGACAAAGAGGTGAAATCCAAAGACCTGCATATGGTTGAAAGTCACCTCAATGCACTGTTTACTTTTGGGATGACGAGGTTGCAACTTTGTGCGGACATTGGACTATGCACCACAGTGACTGACCTGGAGGGAACAAGTGCTACCAACACTGATACCCAGTCCATAGGTTGTAGGGATTTGCCTTTGAAGACACACCTCCTGATCACCGCTGGGCACAAACACTTCTCCCACCATCTCTAGTCAAATCCTAGGCGTGAGGCTCACCACCAAGGTTCCTGCAGCTACTGCTCTGTGGATGTTCTCCATCCCCATTCCTTTATCCTCTTGCATTTTCTATCAAACACATCTGCTTTGGCCAGGCAAGACAGGTTATTTCAAATTTCCAACACAAAGGCAAACACCTTGCACTTCAGCTCCGACATAACCAAAACTTTGACAGGTTCTGCTGCAGTCGATATAGCAAAAACAAAGTCCGTCCTCCTCCAGCAGAACTGATCCCAGTGAAAGCCAACACCAGAAGCTGTTTTTTCCGTCTTTGTTATCATTTTTATCTCCGCCACAGGTGCATGACCTAAGGAGACCACCCTAGCACTAACAAGCCAAGAGCAATCTTTTCTGCTTCCTGCTAAAGAGTGGGCTGTTATTTTCCTGTCGCCCAAAGGAATACCAAATCTAGGTTTTCTTCCCCAAACCAAGGCATTACACATTTTAAAAAAAAAAAAAAAAAAACCAACCAAGAATCAGTTTTATTTAAATGAAATTAAAAAAGAAGTGAGAATTTTGGTTTTATTTGGGGTTTTGTTGAAATTAAAAGGGGAGAAAAAAAGAAAAAAGACTCTTCTCCACACCTTTAATAAAAGTCTTCTTAGACAAGGGAGGAAAGCGGGAATCCCTCGATGGCAAGCCCAGCTCACATGGCTGCTGTCACACCTCAGCACCGGGTCACACTCACAGCTGCACCCTGGCACCAGCCCACAGCCCCGCTGGCGACCGGGGCTGTCACCAGGGCCACATGCCAAGGCCGGGCCCCAGGCCGCACCCCCCAACCCGCCCACGGCCCCAGCGGCACCCCCAGACCAGGCCAGGGCCGTTCCCCTCACAGCAGGCCACGGCCATTCCCCTCACAGCAGCCCCTCGCTACCTGCTTGCTGTCCTGCCGGTGCCGCACCAGGCTCACCTCCCCGTAGCTGCCCTTCCCCACGGCTCGGAGGAAGCAGTAGGCGGCCAGGGGCATCCTCCCGCCGCCCGGGCCCGGTCAGTGCCCGGCGGCCGGGGCCCGCCCGCCCGGCAGCGCCTCCGCCGCTACCGCTGCCATAGAGATCCCCGCGGCGCCGCACGGCCATAGAGAGGACGCCGCAGCGGCGCGCAGGGCAGACCGCCGCGCGTCTCTATGGTGCCAGCGCTTGGCGGCGCTGCGGCGGCCATTTTGGAAGCGGGTGAGGCGGCCATGTTAAGAGTGGGCAGGGAAGCTTGAGGGAGGTGCGAGGGTGGCTTTCTCGAGAAACAAAGCGGTCCCCTCAAAACCAGCGTCTGATGAGGGTCCTTGGCGTGCTGTTCCGTGTGCTAAGCGCCGAGGAAGGGTGGGGACAGGGACACGGTGACAGTCCTGGGGACAGCACCACAACGGGCCCCACCACCACTCCGTGCCCCCTAAGGCAAGAGGTGGCTGGGGAGGCCTGGCAGAGCACAGCTGTGCTGCAGAGCCATCCTGTCACCTTTGCATGAGGCAGAGAATTGGTTTAAAAAGTTCTGGGTTGGCTTAAAAGAAGCCCCTGGACCTGTCCTCCTGCATCCCTCACAAGGCTGCGCACCTCAGACCACAGGAAAAACAGGAAATACCCCAAATCCTATAAACTTGAATATTTTCTTATCACTCAGCTTTTAACTCCCAGCCCTCAAAGTTTGTGTTTCATGCAACAGAGGAGATAAACCCAGTTAAAAAGATGAAGAGAGAATTAATGCTGTCAAGATAACAAAGCAGGCCTTGCAGCAGCAGGCTGAGTAGGTATCGATCACGAAGATGAATAGGAAAGCATGTAATACGAAGTTTCTGGACTAGTCAGGGCACGTGTCAAATAATGGTACCTAAATTGGATACTTGAGTGATATGTAAGATTACAGGAGGTAATTTTTGAAGAGGAGCATAAAAAGCTTTAAGAGACTGCAAGCTCCATTACGGCTGCAGTAAATTTGAGCCAGAGACAGCCTTTAAGACAGTATCAGAAAGATGACGGTTTTGTTTGGAAAAGAGATGGATCTGGAGCAGAGATCAAACTCAGTTGCCTGTGCAGAAATGGCTGCTGAAATTCTGTTTGGAGATATTACATAGAAGAGACATTGAAATAGTCTGTAAATTCTGCAATGGCATTCTGCAGATTATGCAAATTCAAAATTCAGTATTTGATTTTTCCCAAATGCCTAATGTTTAATCCAACTTTTCACACTGGGTTATTTATTAACACTCAGTAAACAAAGAATTATATATTTATGCGTATCGTTCAGATCGGAACCTTACTTTTTTCGAAAATGGAAAACCATCTATTGCTTTGTATTTTATTTTTGATTCCTGCTTTTGCATCATCAGACTTTTTGGTAACACATATCAGAAACATCAAGGTAAGTAATCGACCGTGTATGGGGCTCCCATTCCTCATAGATTAACTTCCTGCCATTTATCAACATTTATCAGAGAGTTCATACAGTGCTGCCACCAGAAGCCTTTGTGTTCTCTGTTACCAGTGAACACAAGATCAGACCTGGGACTCAGACTAGTTTACCTCTAATCAGCCTCAATTTTGAATCAGCTTTGAAGAAACTCTTCTCTCCCTCTTTTTAAAAGCATCACTTTCCTCTGTTTTCCCTGTCATCACCACATAATGGTAAAATGTCTTAGTGGTCATATATTTAAATGTGTGAAATAATCAGTGCTGCCAGGGAACTGACTTCAGCACTTGTAAAGCAATGCAAAATATCAGTGAAAAGATGCCTCCGAGAAGCAGAAAAGAGAGATATAACATGCCATCCAGATAAATATGTCCTCTATCCAAGTGACATGGTAGGATTTTTCTCAAAAGCTTTGTATGTTAGCATAACATGAAATAGACCTCTGTCCCTCAACGGGGCCATTCTGGTTTTGGCTGCATCTCTGCGTAAGGCAGTGCTTCCTGACGTTCTGCCCGATTTTCTTCAGTTAAGTTGCTGGCTGCTACTCCTCATGTCCATAAATTATTTTCCTCTCTCTCAGTAGTTACATACTATGAAAAGTTACAGAGGGCAAATCTCTTCGGGGAGCATTGTAGGTTAGTGGGTAGAACAGGACAAAGCAATTTACAGTCAGTTTCTGTTGATTGATGATCTTTGGACCATCAATCAGGATAACATATCTCACTTTTTAAAATCAGCTTGAGATTTATTGCTGCAAATTGGAGATGCTCTGGATTATTTAACCATTATGTAGCCCAGATATGATGTAGCTTTTTCCTCCTGATTACCATACTACCTGTTGTTCTCTGTATGTCTTGCAATGCTAAAACCATTCTAAATGGAAAATAGCCAAATCTCAGTGTAGTGCTCCATCTGTACATGCAGAACACTACAAAAAAGACAGTTGATTCTCTCAGTTTTGTTATATGCTTTATGCAAATATAGTTTGATTGAAATGGAGGAGATTGCTGTGTCGTGTGAAGGTATCAGACCCCATCCCTGTCTTATCTCATTTGAGCAAGCAGTGTGCCAGTGAGGAGTGATGAGGCATGGCTAGAAGTCTGTCTGGCTGATGACCTTCAAGCTGTCAAAGCTGCTTTTAAAGTCATGGTCAGGTAAATACAAATGGCAGGCTCCATTCTGCTGAAAATTGAACAAAAATCCAAATCAAAGATCCCTACATGCACTTGTACACCTTATTCCTAGGTGTGCAGCTACTAAGGGTGGGGAAGTTTTTTCTAGATTAAAACCTACCCCTAGAAACACATAGTCAAAGCATTCATAGCACGGGTAACAATGATACAGCCTTCCTTTTACGGCCCTCTCTTTTTGGCAGCAACGAGAGTCCTACATAGCTCATGAGGAAGTTTAGTTTTCATAGCTAAGCTGCATTATCATCTCTTCTCTGTGATTTTCAATTACCATCGCTTGATATGATGTTGCTGTAGATCTGGAAATAATTTTCATGCCTTATTTTTTTCTATGTAGTACTTAGGGATATAAGCAAATACCTCATTCAGTGTTGTGAATTCCCAGAGGTCACTTCAAGTTGACTGCACAGTCTTTGCTGAATCATTTAGTTGTGCTGTGGTTTAGTTTCCCAAGCTGTAAAATCAGAGCTTCTTTCAACAAATACTGTAACGGGAGGCCTCTTTTCCTTTCCTATTTTCTTGGGAGTTCAAATTTCCTTTTTCTTCTGCTCTTCCTCTCCAGTTTCTACACATTTTTTTTGCACCTATATTCTTTGCTGTGGCCACGCAAAAATAGTATTAAACAAAAGCAGAATTTGTTACTTTTTTGCAACAAGAAAAAAAAAGGAATTGGTACAACTGGCAAATATGTGGAAACACTACAGAAACATTTTATCAAGTAACTATAATTACAAAGGGTAGAGGATATTAAAATCTCAATTTGGTCTGGAAGTACATACCATATTTTTTAATGGGACACTATCACTTTCTGCCCACATAACTTAAAATGACCTTGATGTTAGTGAGGTCTCTGGCTACCTCCAAGTGAATTATCAAGAATAAAAAAAATATTAAAACCACAGAGTCATCTAATCCACTGCCCTGGGCAAATCAGGGTCAGCTGTAGCAGACAGCCCAGGACAGTGTCCAGCTGGGTTTGAGTATTGAAGATCAGCCCAAGTACAAAGCAACTAATACTTTTCACCTGGAGATTTTTCTGTATTTTCTTTTTCAATGAAAAGGGCAGAGTACTCCCCAAATTACTTACAGAATCAGAAAAGAAGTCTTTCAAAGCTACTGCAGAACCCGTAATTCTGATAAAAAATGGGCACGAGAGCAATTCTGTAAAAATTAAATGCAGGTAAAGTATCTTTTAATTTAGGATGTAGTGGTCAGAATTTCAGAATTTCTAACTGAAGAACTCATTTTTCTAGGTTGGTTTTTTTTTTTGTATTCTTAAACTGCATGGTAATTCCACTTTAAGGAAAAGTTTGTACCAAACAAACTGACATTTCTGTGACTTCCCACTTTTCGTTTCCCAGGGTCTATACCTCAGTTCATGTTTTGTAAGGGAAAATCATTAGCTGTAACGAGAGTATAGATATAGGAAGGATAATTTCAGTTTTGGAAAGGAAGGATTTGAATTGGTGTGTACTCTACACAGGCATTAAAAAAGCCCACATAGATTTGTGAAGCAGGAGACACGCACCCACCGAAATCACATGTGTGGCAGTAACAGTTTGAAAGATGAACCCAGAGAAACCTACACACACTTTTTGTGTGTACTTACATTAGTGGAGAAGCCTCCCCCCCAAAAGCCTTGCATTACCATAGAGTTAATACAGTGTCTTGAAAAAACCTCCAAAATAAACAAAAATAACCCTCTGCATCTCAGTTTCCAACCTGTAAAACTCCTAAATGTGAAAGGTAACAAAAGCCATAAATGTACCTGCGATGTACATCTGTTTTGATAGTTAATTGTGTCTTTACCCTTGTATTTGGTGGAGCAGGTAAACATGCACAAATTGTGACCCGTGAGGCTCTCAGAGCCAAAAGAGATAAGGGATTTGCAGCCGAGCTTACGGGAATTGAGTTACACAAGCTGTTGTTTTAATATGATTCAGTATGTTTGAGCTCTGTCCTCTCTTTCAGAAGAGAGCACATGGTATTTTTGTAGAGCTTCTGATATTTGCACCTACTCTGGGAGCAAATATGCCAAAAAAATCCATAACAGCTTTTTTTTTTTCCCTCCAAGCAGCCTTCCATAGTGACGGCCTCTCCTTCCTGTAAGCCTGCTGAATTACCATCTTACCCATTCATGTTAGAATGAGAGGCTGTTGGGCTGAAACAGGAAAAATTTAGGAGTAAGTCTGAAATAGTGTAAGGATGGGTCTGCCTGATCGGATGTGTGTGTGACTGGAAAAAAATGTGCAAACTGTTTTTCTGTGCTTTGATACAAGCCCCTTTTTTCTTCCAAAGGAGAATTAGTTTGAAAAGACGAAATATATACCACAGGACCCAGAACCAGGAATTCCCAAGAAAAAGCTGTCACCCTCAGAACAAGATATTCTGCTTTTACTTTGATATCACCACACAGCCGACATCAGCTCAAGGAAGCCACATTAAACAGATTTTAATATGTTCTTTAGTCTCAACAACATTTAAATATAAATGGCACTAAGCATTCAAGCCTCTTTTCCTCTCACTCTCATCTCTCAGGGGTCCATTATTGTTTTATTATTTTCTGAAAAAAGATAATATCTTCTTGTGTAACGAGCAAAATACAAAATCAAGAACACTCAAAGTTTAACTTCTCTTTCAAACCTACAGTATTTGAGATGCACTAATATCAGATGAAAACCAAAAGATTCACCAAAACTGGGAATGCTATAAGCAGAATAATTACACCTTCCTCAGATGCCTTACTTGCTCTTCCCTCAAATTTACTTCAGTTTACTAATGAGGACCTTTCTCAAGCCTTCCTTCTCCCAACCAGCTTCTTTTGACTTGGAAGCAGAAGACAACTACATAGGTGCTAAGTGATTTACTTCTAAATGCAGCTTTCCTACCTTAGTCATGATTTTTTTCCTTGTTCTTTTTCTCTTTACAGAAGCGAAATGCCGATAATGACTTGGTGAGTAAGGCTTGGTTTTGGTCAGGCTACTGAGAAAGATTTATAGTGAAAAGAATATTCTTGCTGTGTTCACAACATGCTTCTGTGAGTCCAGTCTGAGCCAATGGATATTTCTGAGTGTGTGTGACAAAGGGAGTAGCCCAGGGTTGCTGGGATTAGGCAGCAGGACTAACTAGGAAGTTCCTTTCCAAGCTCTGATGGAAACTCCTGGACAAAGAAAGAGAATGAACAAATTATTTTTAACCTTGTATTTGAATAAATACCAATATTCTTTAAAGTTAGTTCTGTATCTCTAACAGACATCCATCCTGGGCTGGTTTTATTTTTACTTTTATGTCGTAGTTATTTCTAAGGCAAGAGACCTCATCTCTGATGCCAATTCCACTTGGCTCCTGGTTTCGCTGCAAGAAGCAGACCTTGTTGTGGAGTTGTCTAAGGAGTGACATCTGTTGTTACCTATGCTCTCATATAGTTTCCAGCATCCTTATAGCTGAGCATTCAAAGAAAATAGGTATTGCCTTACCCATTTCCTTGTTCAAAGAAGAATGAGCCCCAGTTGCAAGGAAGTTGAGAATACTATATAATGGAATTTGAGCCATCTGGAATTGTTTAGGTTTATTTTTAAACAAGATGACTACTCTAGGAGTCATTCACTCAGTCATTCACTGGTAATCACAGTCACTAATACAGTGAGGCAGCAGTAAGTTGTTGTGCTCTTTGACTAATCATAAACAAAAGTCAAAATCTCAGTAGAGAAAAAAACTGATTCTTATAATGGCAGTATCTTTGCTGTGGAAGTAGTATTTTGTTAAAGAGGCTACAGTTACAACTCGTGGAACAGCACCGGTATGGCAGTGTGATAGATATCCAAGGAAACACAGCTGTGCTCCAGTTCTTATGATTAGGTTTTTCCTGTTTTGCTTTGGAGTAATAAAATGCCCTGCCTTGGTTTCTTTTTAAAAATACGATTATGGCCAATTAACACAGACAACAGTGTAACAGCTAGTTCTTTTTTTTCTTTTTTTTTAATTTTATTTTTCAATCTACAGGTTGTCAATGGGATAGAAATCTATAGCATGAAAATTGATAGTAAAGTAACTTCCCGATTTGCCCACAATGTCATCACCAGTCGAGCTGTCAATCGTGGAAATGTGCCCAAAGAAGTCTTCTTTGATGTTGAACTCCCTAAGACAGCCTTCATTACCAACTTCAGCATGTGTGTAATCTTTACAATACTGTTAGAGAAGACTAAAAACCTGTGGAAATGCAACTGGGAGAAACTGAACCCAAATGTTCATTTTTACTTTGCCATTTTGACAGATTTCTAAGTGCCTCCTGGGCAATTTTCTGGTACAATTAACTTAACATGCAAGATACAAGGATAAAGGCAAACATTGGTACATCTATAGAAAAGATGACCGATTTTCAATTATTTCTATTCATCATCATGGACCTTAAGGAATGGGGGAACATCTCTGGAGATCCATTCACCTTTTCAGAAATACTTCGTACTTACTCTGGTATTATCAAACCAGAAGAAGTTCCATTACTTAATTTCCCTGATGGCATTATAGCTTAATTTATCTTTTCCTTTAAAAATCATATTTGAATGAGAGGCAGTAAAATTATTCCATTTTTACCTTTAGTTGCAATAATACGCAATTCTCACACCGTGATGAGGTTTAATTCAGTTTAAACACATTCATCTCTGCTAATCACACTACGCCTGTTTTATTTTCAGTGAAAAGAAACAGTAGCTTTTAGGGCACAACTACTCATAATGCATGCTAGAACTTTTACGACAGGATGAGATGGAACCCCTCTGAGAAATGCCTGTTCAATGGTGTGAGGAGCCTAAGGATGAAATGTTCAGTGTAGACAGCTACATTTGGGCAGATGAGTCTCAACCAGAGTCACCTTGCCATTACATGAGATGAGATGGTAAAGCTGATGCAGTGCAGGAATATGGCAGTTTGAAGTAGTGTTGCTGCCACCCCAGTTTTGATCTAATTCATTTTCAAAGTAAAAACTGGTTTAGGTTCTCTTAAGATACTAAGCACAGAGCTCTTTGTTCCTGCTAAGTTCACTGAGAAGACTAACTTCAGTGCAAATGCTCAAATCTTGGCAGTATCAGATTCCTCACAGTGCTTTTTAGCAAACCAATCAATAAACAGAGAATTGCCTACAGTAAGTTTTCACGTATTGGTGCAAATCACTCAGCTAAACTAGGACTTTTTCATCTGCAGGACAATTGATGGTGTCACTTATCCTGGAACTATAAAGGAAAAAGAAGTGGCAAAAAAGCAATATGAGAAGGCTATTTCAAAGGGACAGACTGCTGGTCTTGTCAAGTAAGAATGATGCCTTGCGTGGCTTCCACACCATCATCTCATAGCAAGTCATGAGGTTGCAAAGACTTTATTCTGGCATATTTCTGAAGTGTTTTTTTCTTTACAGGATCATAAAACAATCATTAAGTTAGAGTTATTGTAGTGTAAATTATAAAAAGAAAATAGAACTTCTGATTATGCAGGCAGTATCTGCAATTATAGAAAGACTGTTTCTGCAACTTTCACTGACTTTGTATGACCTGTTCCTGGGATTAAGCTCACTGGGAAACTTGAATAAAGTCTACAGTTTGAATATGATTTTAGCAATAGACCAAAATTCCCATCCTTGTTTTACTCCTTTTTGAAAATCATACTCCACCAACCCCAAACAATAAGTACTGAGAAAGAGGATAAAGATATTCTTTTTCTTACCCACTTAAATGCAGAGCTTCAGGAAGAAAAACAGAAAAATTCACTGTTTCAGTCAACATTGCAGCAGCCAGTAAAGTCACTTTTGAACTCACATATGAGGAACTGCTGAAGAGACAGTTTGGAAAATATGAGATGTTCATCAAAGTAAAACCGAAGCAGCTTGTCAAAGATTTTGAGGTAAACTGTATCAAATTAGTCTGTAACGTTAAGAGATGATGAAATTCTGTAAATCTGTTGACAGTGGAGTGCCATGGTCATTCCCATTGCGTCACAGGTGAGCTAGAGCCCATGATAATATTTCTAATGACTCACATGGGGAGTCCACACCAGTATGCTTTAGTGCAGGTTTTTATTTGTAAGCCTGACAAATTGGCTCAGTGACTAAGCCTCCAAAAGAAACGATGTATGGAAACCTGAAAAAGCCATTACGATGTCTTGAGGTAAAATAAAACACTAATTGCTTTTATAAATGCCTTTATAGCATAAACTATACCTTTCTCACACCACTGTGAAACTACCTCATCTTAAATTACAGTGATACATATCTTGCATTCTAGAATACCATAGCTTTTGTGTGCCAAAACTTGTCTTTAATCACTCTTTTCTGCCTCACTAAAACCCAGCTCTATGGAAAATGTTTTCTCCTTTGTATGCCCAGAAAATACTGTGTAAAAATCCTTACAAAACTCAGCATCTGTTAGAGTTTATGCAGCATTATTTTAAATGCACTATGACAGAAGGCATACTGAAACACAGGTCAAAGTTGGGCACAACTCACAGCTAATGGTTGGGTTATATTTTTCAAGGACTTGAGTATTTACTGACATTTTACAAAATTCCAGTATCTGGGCTTCAAACAAGTTATATTTCTATTAAGGTCTGTTTGTTTCTAGCTTTGTTTTAAACTTGAAATATTATTATAAGTTGATCAATATATATATCAATATATATTGATATAAATGATTGATACATATATAATTGATATAATTTGTATATATTGATATAAGTTGACATAATGTGGGGTAATCAATGACAATGAATTTTCAATTAATATTTCAGATTGAAGTAAATATCTTTGAGCCCCAGGGTATCACTGACCTGGAAGCGGAAGGAACATTCATCACCAATGATCTACAAAATGTCATTAAGAAAACTTTTTCAGACAAAAAGGTACTATGACTACTGCATTCATAATTTATTTATTACAGTTATAATTTTGAAATAATAGTGTCAGTGCAAAAGTGCTGTAGTGGCTAGCAATGGAAACAAGAGGAGAAAATGCAGTAAAGGCTTGTCTGTGCAAATGAGCTCTGAATCCCAAGTGAGCAAGTTGAAGGCCATCTCCATGCAGCTGAGATGCCACGTAGCTGTTAGCATGGTACCGTACCCAAAACAGTATGCCTTGTCCCACAGCAGCAGCTGGAAACCTGGCTACCAATAGGACTATTTCTTACAGAACTGAGTCAGCAACAAGTAGTTTTCTCATGTATGGAGGTGGCAGAATTCCTAAGACATAGACTGCCCGACAGGCAAAGGTGTCATTCAGAGCGGAGAGCTGAACCAAGGAAGATGTGGAAGTGAACACATGAAGCAAGTTCTAGATAGAAGCCTTCATGTACCAGTTATCTATCAATAAGTATATGAATACATATGGATAGAAGCTAATACCTAACCTGATAATAGAGATTATTCTCATGTCTGTTAATATAACTAATATAGTTTTACAAAAATGCAAACTTTGTGTTTTGTGGAAAATTTTCAGCTCTTAAGGTTGAGATCTAATGAAGGCTTTTCTTTTCAGGGGCACATCTCGTTTAAGCCAACTCTCGATCAGCAGCGAACCTGTGCAAATTGCTCACAGTCTCTCTTGGATGGGGATTTTACTGTAAAGTATGACGTGAAGAGAACAACTCCAGATAACTTGCAGGTAAATCTGACAGCTGGAAACTTTGAACTGTTGAACAGCTTAAGCTTGCATAGGAAAGGTCAGGGAGCAGCAAGGGCCAGCGGGTCCCTAAAGGACAGGCCCCTGAGTGTGACAGCACAGGGGCTTCGCCAGCCAGCAGCCCACTCCCCACAGTACCTGAGCAAGGCAGACCCAGAGATGGTTGTCACATTCAGCTGAGAGTTCAGGTCATCAGGCAAGTTTGTGGTGATGAGACAGCCCGAGGTCAAGGTGGGAAGTCAGTCTGCAGGGTGGGATCCAAACGGGTGGAGTCCATGGACAGGAACAGGTCTGGCTGTGATACAGCAGGAGACAGTCGTTCTTACAGTGTAGCTCAGGGAGGACTTGTGCTTAAATGAAGCTCCTGGGCTGATGGAGAAAAGAGAGGTGAGACTAGTCAGGGCCATTCAAGCCTATTAATCCACTTACAAGCTAGACACTAAATGGAAGTAATTTCATTTTTATCCATTCTATCTTTATAATATACAAAAGTTTTGGGGCTTTTTTGGTTTGTTTGTTTGTATTTTATTTTTCAGATTGTCAATGGCTACTTTGTACACTTCTTTGCACCAACAAATCTTCCAGAGTTGCCCAAGAATGTTATTTTTATAATAGATATTAGTGGTTCAATGGCTGGAAGAGAAATAGCACAGGTGAGTTATGACATTACTGTAAAGTCCAAATGGAAAAGCCTCTGTTGTGATGGAAGGTACGTGGTAGCTTATAGTGTATATGTGCTGCTTAAGCTATACCAAGTGGTTTTATCCTGTGACCTCTCTAATGCTCAGTACCATAAGTACTGGTTTGAAGTGTTACTGTAGAACAAAATTCTATACATTTAGGCTATATTTACTTACTTATCACAGAATCACACAGGGTTGGAAGGGACCTCTGGGTCCCTTCATCTAGTCCAACCCCCTGCCAAAGCAGGGCCTCCTAAAGGAGGTTGCAAAGGAATGTGTCCAGGTGGGTTTTGAATGTCTCCAGAAACAGAGACTCCACCACCTCTCTGGGCAGCCTGTCCCAGGGCTCTGCCACTCTCAAAGTGAAGAAGTTCCTCCTGAAGTTTAGATGGAACTTCTAATGTACAAGTTTGTGCCCATTTCCTCTCGTCCTGCCACTGGGCACCACTGAAAAAAAAGACTGGCCCCATCCTCTTGACACCCACCCTTTAAGTATTCATAGGCATTGATCAGATCCCCCCTCAAGTCTTCTCTTCTCCAGACTAAAAAGACCCAATACCCTCAGCCTTTCCTCAGAAGAGAGATGTTCCAGGCCCTTAATCATCTTTGTAGCCCTCTGCTCTACCCTCTTCAACTTATAAATGTTACTAGTTCAAAACTCTTAATATCAGCATTTCGTGAGAGCTGTCATGTGCACTAGTAATTTGTGCATTACCTATATTGTTCATTCTGTCTCCCCTTCTTATAGTAATGACTCCTAATTCTGAGCTAATGCTCAGAATTTTCAGGTTTTGGTGCTGCATCAAAACATCCGTGCTTGCTTGCATATGAGCTTCTCCACCAACCTGCAGCCACCCGTTTCCCGTTGCTGTCACCTTGCCATGCCAGCTTCCCACAGTGTCAGCAACGGTCCGTGATGGGAGACCTGATTGTCCTCTCGGCTACAAGGATTTACCGGATGTGATTGCAACTGGCTGACTTCACTAGAGTTACTCTGCAATAGACACTGTGTAAAAGTTAAAAATACCCAAATGCTGAGAGATGACTTATGTGAAATCTGTAAGCACCTATTTTGTTGAATGTTGAACCATACATTTAAATCTCTTTGTCTTATAGACAAGAGAAGCACTTCTAAAAATCTTAGATGACATCAAAGAAGATGACTTCTTCAATTTCATACTGTTTGGTAGTGAAGTAACTACTTGGAAAGAAACGTTAATCAAGGCCACTCCTGAGAATTTGGATGAAGCAAGGAAGTTTGTTCAGGGCATTAACACTCAAGGCAGTAAGTACTTTACTGGACTTGCCAATAGGTCATTGCGAAGTTAATTTATCAATTCAGTCTGTGAACACAATGCTACAGCTTTTTTTTAAATTTATTTTATTACTGATGAGACATTCCTAAAGTTTAAATTTACTGAGAACATGACATCTACTTTTCCTTATGTTTCCAAAGTCCAGGTACTTTTCTGTCTAAATGTCCCCCTGCTTGCAAACCCAAGTCTTTCATTTTCATATTTTATGAGATCTTGTCAGATTGCAGTGGAAAAAATGAGCCTTTATTTTGACTGTCTGTGCTGGAACCAAATTTCTATGCCTACCTTGCAGTGACCAATTTACACGGTGGTATAATGAGGGGAATTGATATGCTGAATGCTGCTCATGAAGGAAACCTTGTGCCCAAGAGAAGCGCTTCTATAATTATCATGTTAACAGATGGCCAACCAAACGTAGGTAAGTTTGTGTTGGACAGAATAATAGAGTGAATTAGCTACTAAAAAAACACTCAGTTAAAACTGACCTCTATCTTTGACTTCCAGATCTTTTCATTATTTAAATATTACTGTGACAGCACCATACTATTAAAACAAGTTTTAGATAACGCCTCCTAAGAGATCTGAACATGACCAGTCACATTTCATTTTGTGGTAATTTTATCTATTTACGAAGAAAACTCAAACTTTTTCTGGTTTGATGCAGGCATATCAAATACTGAGGACATTCGGGCACATGTGAAAAAAGCCATAGAAGGAAAATATCCCTTATACAATCTTGGTTTTGGCTATGGTGTTGACTACAGCTTCTTGGAGAAGATGGCGCTGGAGAATAAAGGATTGGCCCGTCGGATTTATCCTGACTCCGATGCAGCTTTACAGCTTCAGGTACCGTAATCACCACTTAAATTAGGTGAGATACACATTAATTCAGATAACCATACAGACATTCCTATTTTGAAGTAGTCAAAATCCCTAAGTGTAATGTGGTACTGAGATACTCAAGAGTCTGCTGTAATCAGAGTATCAGTTGCATTTAATTTTCCTCTTCCCTTATATAAGCAGAAAGTGGAAGGAGAGTAAAAGGGAGATAGTGTGGGGTATGGAAGAGGGTTCAAAACTTGGCACAGGGTGCCAAGTTCTGAAAGATACTTTAGTGTGCAGCAAAATTGCTGCAGCAGTTCTATCTCCCACACCTCACGGATCATGTAGTTAATGTCATGTCAAGGGAAAAGAAGGGTAACAGAGCATAAAGGCTCTAGATGTTCTGTCTTTAGGAACTTACTGCAAAGTAGGTGCATCTTACCATACTCCTGAGGCATGGTAAGCCTTATGCATCTCTTGCATAGGCATGAGAACAGGTACAGGCAGTACAGAGTTGATCTTTTTTAGTTCTCGCATTCCAATAGCAGCCATTCAAAAAACTCATCAAAGAATTTAGATACTGGATTTCATTGCAAGCTCTGCAAAAATCAATTACCTAGTCTCCTTTGGCTTATGTTGTCATTTCTATCAAATGGAGGGGAGCTTGGGGTCCCTCTTGATCAACATTGATGGAACTCATCATCCACAGCATGTTCTCAGGTATTTTTCCTTTCTTTCCGTGAGACTGAAGAGTTGTATGTCCTTTCTCATTTCCATTACTTGTAGATTTGTACTCTGAGATTTAACTGAATATTTAAATGTTTATTCTGGAATACACTTTTAGCTTTCATTGCTGAAATGGCAGGATGTTTCTGGGTGTAGGTCCAGGTCCACCTATGAATTAAAGAAACAATGTTAGTTAAGTGTCAGTTAAATGTTTCCTTTTTTTTTTTTTCTTGTCCTGTAGGGGTTTTATGATGAGGTGTCAAATCCCATGCTCACAGATGTGGAATTAAACTACCCAGAAAATGAAATAACAGACCTAACTAAAAACAGTTTTAAGCATTTCTATGATGGATCTGAGATTGTGGTGGCTGGGCGCTTTATAGACAACAACCAGAACAGTTTGACTGTAGATGTGAGAGGTGAAGGTGTAAGTATGGATTTCTTTGACTTAAGTAAGGTACACAAAATGTCTGAATGTTCAAAGCTGGTAATACATAAAATATTTACTGGTCTTTCTTTACCTCAGTGACAGGATGTGTTACTGCGTGTGTGAGAAACTAAATGCGCTGAAGTCATTGCTTTTAAAACTGCAAGTTACTTGCCTAACTCAGTCAGGTGTACTAGGGGGTGTCTGGAACAACTTTGAGCTGTGTGACTGGATTAGCTTTGCTAACAGATTTTATTTTATTTTTTTTAGTTTAGTCTCTAAATACCCTAACTGGTTCTTCTGGGAGGCAAATGTTCAGTGTTCACAGACGCTAGTCTTCACTGGGTGAAGAAAACTGATGGATAAGATCAGGCCCCTTCCAACCCAAACCATTCTATGATAAGGCAGCTGAATATTCAAAATGCTTTCCTCTTAAAATAGATGTCTACTGCTAATCAGTAATTTAGATCACCAAGTGATCTAAATACCTCTCCAGATCTGGATTCTTAAAAGTATGTGCCCCTCATACTCAAGAAACACAACAAAAACATAGTATAGATCATGTTAACATAAATACTGTGAACTGCATATACGAACCATATATACACCATGCACTAAATATTACTGCTATTCGTCACCACGCCTACGACAGGCAACAGCTATTAAATATATTATCTGAAATTAGGTATATTTCAAATACAAATAATGTGTTATTAGTCAGTTAGCCAGCATATCTGCTTGAAGAGGTTCCTGAATGAAATCAGCATCATCAAAGTTCTTTAAATCCTGAGTACCCAAATTCTAATGAACAAAAATGCCAGGTGAATTTGGAAACTGCATGATATCCTATAGCATACACTATGAACCTTCACAGAAGCAATGGAACAAAGATCCTAATACAACACTGGCAATTTCTTGGGCAAGTGCTGTGTAGGACCAGACTCTTTTTCAATTTAGTAAGATTTTCAGATGTGAAGGTCTTGATTTTGGGAGGTTCTGGAATTCCCTGGCTACTTATGATGCAAAGCAGTTTCCTTACTCCTAACAGGCAAACGACGCCCTGTCATATACTACAAAACAAGATGCTGAGCAAACAGCTCAAGCTTTCCAAGAACAAGAATACATATTTGGAGAGTACATTGAAAGGCTCTGGGCTTATCTCACCATTGAACAACTCCTGGAAAAACGGTAATTATATCTAGAATAACATCTTTGCTATGAACCCGTTAAGCCATTTGACTGGTGCAACTTCTAGGATGTGAAGCTGAAATTCACATCACACTGAGGTGTCAATGGGAAAGCGTAAAAAACCGTAAGGAAAATCCCCCAACATATTCTCCTCCCCAACCTCAGAATTCCTATTTCAGGTTGCAAATTAAACAACTTTAAATTATTGCAAATATAAAGCACAGTTTTGCCTTTTTCTTGGATAGCCAGTGGACTCAGAAGTGCTCTTAGATTGTAATAAGTATTCCTTATTGGTAAATTAGCTGCAGAGAAATGACATCACTTTAGAGAAAAATATTTAATCCAGAGCTCAGTAAGTTATTTAGCAATCACTGATGCCAGGAGTCTCTACCTGTATTCAGTATTGCAGCTACAGGAGAAGAAAAGGAGAATCTTACAGCCGAGGCCCTGGATCTCTCACTAAAATACAAGTTTGTAACACCACTGACATCCATGGTGGTAACAAAGCCAGAAGAAAATGACAATCAAGATGGAATTGCCGATAAACCCATTGAAGGTATATACATTTTCACAATTTTACTTTATTTGAGAAGCCAAGTGTTCCTTTGATGTTTGCCTAAAGGAAGGGTTTTGTGTGGGCACAAGTTTAAACATGTATCTGAAAAATCTACTTTCCAAACCTTGTGTTTGGTTTATGCAAAATTACTTTTCCATTGTAAAGCTCATTTCAATCAAACCATCCTTCATTACTAAATCATACAGACAAAATACTATAAATTCAAAATAAATGTATTTTAAGCTGAATATATAAACTATTACATCAAAAAAACCCAACCCAAACCCAACAAGCATTTCTAATTTAATAATCCAGCTAGATTCAGTTTAGTTCACATCACTTTCTCTTTTATTTTTCCACATTATTCAGCTTAGGAGTAGATATAGTAACATCTTTCTACATGAAAGGGGAAAAGTATGAGATCTTCCTCATGCAGGATATAACAGGTTGTAAAAAGATGGAAATTGTATCTGTAAAACACAGTATTCATATATATTGCAGAAAGAGAAGCAATCACATTGAGAGCACACAATATGTTCTCAACTCCTCTGATATTTGGGCTAATTATTAACTCCTTGCTCAGTAAAACACTGTGCTTTGGTACAGTTCAGCCTCTTTGTTTAACCTGTGTGAAACCTCTTCAGCAAAATAAGGCAAATGCTACCCACCCAGTGCACCCCAAAGCCACCCTATCCTCATCTGTGTGTGTTGTTCAGGCCATCATCATCTCTCCCTCCTTCAACAGGTCTGACAAACCTCCTGTAAGGCTTTTCAATCTCTTCTATAAGCACCCATTATTTTTTCCCAAAACTTTTGCTTAGTGCCCCTAAAAGTTCCTCCCAGGCTCTGTGCGGGATCTCTACTGGCTTCTAGATGAAAAACTTTCTTATCTCCTGAATTTGGCATGGTAACTTAAGGCATTTGAGCATAGCAGAGATGCTTACTGGAGGTTAGTGGCTTTTTCCTTCAACAGGACTAAGTCCTGCAACCAATTAATTGCTAAGTGCCTTCAATTCTGAATAATTCTTCAGGTATTCTGCTGATAAAATTTTTGCATTGTTTTTCATAACTATCATAATGACACTGACATAGAACCACTTCATTCTTAATTTAACATTCAAGTCACTATTCAGCATGATGACTTTCAAGTTTACAGTTGGACTCCATAAGGTGGAAAAACTTACGTAAACATCTGACAGAAATAGCATCCACTCAGAGTGATCTTCAGCTCTTTGCTTTCCCTTTCCAGGTACTTGTAGTACAAAGGCCCTTTTCTGAACCTCCTTCCAAGTAAATCCTCTTTGTATATAGAAAGTATAGAGCTGTAATAGCAGAAAATACTCAAAACACTGCTGCTGTGTAAGAAAATATTTTGTACACACCCTAGAGTCTGGATTCACAAATAGGATTCCTGAACCATCCAGTCAGTATTAACAGAACAATGCAAATGCCTTGAAAACTGCAAGGGAGTAAAACCAATAAGGAACATTTGGCAATGTGAAAACAGAATAATAATAAAACAATTACTAATAGTTCTCTTGTCATATGCATAATTAATTGCAGTTTTGCTGCCCCACATAACAGCTTTTTACTTTTAGCATGTTTCTGTTTGATCTACAAATACTGAGTTGCATCATTGGGAAGAAATGGAATTGTAAAATACTGAAGATACCTGGTTGAATTGTCAAACGGTTTTTAATTTGTTTTCTTAGAATATGTTTTAACAGGGTGAGAATCCTTTCTGTTTAACCATACAACTGAAACTGTGAATTTCTCTTTTTCTTCCTTTTACTTCTTACCTGCCTGTGGTGACAGCTGAAGGTATGTACATTTCTTATTAAACTTACTTAATATTCGCTTACTTGATCTTACTTGATGCAATAGTTTCAAAACATTCTTGGTGAATAAATCAAGACTGCGTTATAACTAGATTAAAAACTTTTCAGCTGGAAAAAAATGGAAAATGCCATTTTCAGTGTGGTTCCTCCTATCTCTGATAATTGCAGCATCCCACCACCACCAAATTCAGGCCCAGTACGAGTCAGTTCCTTTGCGGGGTTAGCGCTGTTCACTCCCAGGTACCTGTGTGTAGCAGAGTCTCTCACGCAGAGATGGCTTCACTCATGCTGTGATTGCCACTTCTTCAGACACCCCTCCATAGCTTCAGATGTAAAAAGAGTAGAAGACTAGAAAAAGGTGGAAGCAGGTGAGTAAATCTTACTGATTTCCCAGTAGCACACTTTAGAACACGACAGCGCAGAGAAATCGGAGAAGAACAGGTTGTCCCAGCCTCTTACAGAGCAAACCACCTGCCTGTGGAGAAGTAATGTTTTTGCTGAAAAGTAGGGAGTGCTTTCTGCCTGCTCATGACATTTGCTGTGTTGCAGTACTAAATTAACTCCTTTGAATAAGTTTTTCTTTAAATATTTAGAAACTTACACATAATTGCAAGATTTTGGAGTTGGTTTCGGTGGAAAGAAGTGGGAGAGATTGTTTTTCATTCTTTCTAGCCTCTAAAATAACATTTTGTTTCATTCACAGCACAGGCTGGCACAGCTGTTATGCCGGGTAAGTCATTAGCTTAAGTTTCTGAATGAAGCAGCATCTGCCAAAGGAAATCAGTTCAGACAACTGAAATTACTGGAGCGATAGAAACTGTCTTTTCTGGGTTTGCAACTGAATTTTAACAAATACTACCAAATTCTGCTCACTGCTAAAATGTTGCTCACTGCTAAAAACACACTTAAAAGTTGAACAATACCAGATGGAAAAGTTTGAGCTAAATAGCTCTTAAGGAGTAAATGCCAGTTCATCAAACCACCATTTTTTCCTGAAAGCTGTTTCCCAAGAGCAGAGAATAGACTTGCATTTGCATCTCCTTTAGAACTTTATAAAGCCAGGGACTATGATGTCAGCATCTCAGGCTAAATTAATATGCTCTGTTACTTATACAAAAAGAAACTGTTTTATTCAAGAGAGAGACAGCAACTGACCCTCCAGATTGCTGGCTAGGCAATCCTAGAAATAGGAGAGTTAGATTTAAGTTTTTGCTCTGGAGATTAGTCTCAGTTCCCTTTCTCAATCTCTGTCGAGTTTTCTCAAGTCTTCACTGAAAAGACTTAGCTTCATTCTGGAAGAAAACAAATGTCAAAACCTCAAAGGTTGTCAATGGATGATGTTGCATTCGCTTGCTGATAGACAGCTTAATCCTTAAGTCTGAGACATTTGTGTCCTGCAGATACGTTACTTGGGCTTGTGGACACCCTCAAAGGAATTTAGATGACAAGTGAAATCTATCTCAATCGTGAAGCTTTGCTTGATTCAAAAGGGGCACAAACTGTCATTCCATGGACTATATGCCTTAAAAACTAGGATGGAATTAGCAATTTACCCAGCATATTAACTTCCTGACATCTTACATGTACTGTGCAGATAGTGTGTGAATATTCCGCTTTGATGGGAGTTTTTCCTAACTTTTCTTTTTAAATTTACACTCTACAGCTCCACAAGTCTCTTACCTATATAAAGCACACCCCACATGGTACACTAGTGGTGAGTACTTTTAGTAGTGTCTGCTTAGAAGACGAACAGAAGAGAGGGTATGTAAGACTAAAATGCACAATTCTTCTGAGCCTTTTAGGTAATTCCTTCCCACAAAAGCAGCCATTTTTTATTTCTGAGGGGCTAGTATTCTAATTTATACATCTCTAAATGTTTTTTAAAGATCAAGTCACTAAGATTATTTATGGCCATTTTCTTAGTCCTCCTTCCCATTGTAAGACTTTGTGTTGGTAACTGCCTAGTCTCTATTCAAGTGGACTTCCTGCCCTCAGTAATACTTCCATTGCCCTCAGAGAGCAGTTAGAGGTGGCCCTCCTGAATCTAAAATCCATGTGCCAAATTTTGCAGTGGTCAAGAGACACAGGATATGTATCATGTACCTGGGAAAGATGAGGGGAAAAAGGACATCGTTCACTTTGGGGAGATGGCAGCAGCATCCCTGAGACCCCACCACTCCTTTGGAGGATGGGCTGGACTAAGCTGGGCATACATTTTGTGCAGGGACCAGTTCCTGCTGGTCCCCAGCATCAGCAATTCCATTGCCACAACGTTACGTGGTCATGCAGAACATTGAACCTGTGTATCACTATGCAAATACCAGTGATTTGCCTTTACAGTTGATGGAGATCCACACTTCATTATATCGGTGCCACAGAAAGATGATGCCATTTGTTTCAATATCAATGAAAACCCGGGTGCTGTGTTGAATTTAATAAAAGACCCAGTTACAGGTGAGTTTTTAATTTTTTAAAATACAGTAGATCAGGATATTTGTAACAAAATGTCTTATGTTTAAAGGCTATTTCTCTCTTTTATACTGTGTAAGCTTTTTTCCCAGCAAAGTTAGTAGGAGTTACTGTAGCTGTGACAGGGTTCTCTTCCCATGGCTGTGTTTTCACTTCTTGGAGCAAAATGAACTTTTAAACTTTGTTTGAAAGCCACCGTTGAGAGCTGAGATCCATAACTTGTCTCGGTGAGCAGTAGTACAAGCAATGAAATAATCCTTGGTTTGCCAGTTCATGGACTGCCTGGTAAAGAGAGACCGATGGCGCACAGCCTTTTGTGCCCATCACAGTCTCTTTGTGCTCTAGGAAATATTTAACTTCTCTCTATAAAGCGATTGTTATCTTTGTGGAAATCTACATGGCAGTGCCCAGAGCTTTATTCTACTTTGGCATAAACACACACAAGTAATTCTGATCTGTTTTTCAACTCCTCTTTGTTTCCTTGAGTTATTAAATTTCCATTACACTCCTTGACATCAGTTGATCAGGTCCTCTATATAAACCAATACTTGATGTTTTCTTTTATATTAGGCATCACAATCAATGGAGAACTCATTGGTGATAAGATTGCAAATAACGATGCAAAGATCCAAAACACATATTTTGGAAAACTTGGCATTGCAAATAAGCACCTGGATTTAAAACTGACAGTAACTCCTGAGAAGATCACACTTCAGAATGGCAATGAACAAACAGGTTTCACCTGGCTGGACTCAGTCACCTTGCAACAAGAAGGGTAAGGCTTACAGAAAGAACACCAGGCTCCTTTATTAGTTTCTACACTTTGTTTAGTGTTGATAAATAATATAATTTTAAGATAGGTTGTCTGAAAATATATAAGAAACTGATTCAAGTCCTGATGGATTCTGCTCTCTGCTTTGTTGTGTAACTGCTGAATGAGTATTCATAAATTCATCTGCTTGGAATAAATGAGTGAAGAATTTTCCCATAGTAATTTCTATTACTATGACTAAGGTAAAACTAGATTTGGTGGTGTGCTTAACGCAACAGTGTCTTGTAAATACTTAAAGAGTAACTTTAGACATAATGTGTAAACTTTCAAACAGACACAATAACGTGCTGTAAACAATCTCCATTTTAAGAAATGGAAATTGTGGTATTTATAGCACAGCTACATTTTGCCCTGTCAGAATGTATATTTTTCATGAGATTTATCTATGACAGAATCATTTCTACCTGTGCAAAAGCAACAGGCAGCATCTCCTCCTCATTTGCATTTTCATTGTGTACCTGGACCAAAATCACTGCCTTCTCAAAGCATGGCACTGCAACAGACAGAGCACTGGAGCAAAACTCTTATTCATAGAGCATACTTTTTTTTTTTACTATGACAGCCACATTGATGATATCACTCACACAATCAGAAGCTCCTACCACTAACCGAGACAGTTCAGGAATTGTCTTTTCCAAAAAAAAAAAGGAAAAGGTGTCAGGAAGTATCTGGGAAAGGAAGTGTTGGTTTTATCAGTAACGTTTTTATCACTGAGCATGAGGTGCTGTGTCTCCATACCACTAACCTGTCTGTGATTAATTGCGCTGTTAGAGGATGAGTTTTGATAGAAACATCTTGCTGAAACATTTAAAGGCCAGGCAGCCTTTTACCGCATAATTCAGTGTGAGTCTTGGGCTGTCTGTGAACACACAGAGATTCACATGGACCACACTATGCAGCAAAACCTTAGTTTAAAAAACACCGAGCAATTTATAAAGCCATGGTTGTTCCTTGAATATGTTTCTTCTTCTAGATTTTCTTCTCATTGTGTTAACTCTGGGAAGTGCAATGCCCTAAGTCAAGTTTTTCTTTTTTTCTCAGTTTAACTTTGATAATTAATAGGAAAAAGAATCTAGTGCTCAAAATGGGCAGCGGTGCTTCATTTGTTATTGTTTTGCATCAAGTATGGAAGAAACATCCTCTCCACCAAGATTTCCTAGGACTGTATACATTGGAAAGTGATAAACTGTCTGAACGGACCCATGGATTATTAGGTATGATTTCATTTAGTGTTTTCATGCTCGTCTTTCCTTATGAGGCCACATAATTTGTAGACAGAATCTCGTACTGAGCCTTTCTGAACGGAGATGGTGAAGGAAACTGAGAGGCCGTTGATTGGCCGTATTAAGATTTCTGACGAAATACTCTGGGCTCAGACTGTATGCATTATCTTAAATTCCTCTGCTGCTGCTGAAATCACTGGCATCCCTTGTCCTCACTGGCATCTTTAAAGCCCTTTATCTCGCTAAATCCCACGTACAGATTTTTTTTTCTTTCTTACTACACTATTCCTCCATCTTCTTGGGTGGTTTGATCTCTCCTTTCCTCTGTCACCTTTCGCCTAAGTATAAGCACTCTGAGAAAACACATGTGTTTGCTCAGTCAAAATTTGCCAAACCTCAGTTAGGGCATCCTTGTACAAAAAGAAGTTTTTAAGGTATATTTTGATTTACTGGCATATATAAAAATCACAGAATGCCTTATATTGTCTAAGGGTTTTCCTTACTTTAGCCAACAGTCATTATTCTAGTAGAAGGCAAAGTTGGTAACTCAGGGATCATAATTTTGACCCCACTGAATCCTGTTTTCTGCCAGTGTAGTGGGTTTGTTGGAAAATACACAGATAGCAGCCATTTTCCCTTGACTTCCAATTTTCACTTACAAAATCAGATAAGGGCGGCAAACATTCCTTTTGCGTCAGTAAGTTTACTCACCGTGGAAAATGATGAACTGCTGCAAACTTGCTCTTCTCAGTCTTAGTGTGCACTTTAAGGCCTGAGCAGAATGAGCCAAGGTGTCAGCAGGAGCACACCTTAGATCCACGCATCATGGGAAAATGGGAAATGCTGTAAGAAAACAGAAAAAGAGCAGAATAAGGAGGGAATGTTATTTATGCTTTCCTGCTCCAGTCTCCTCAGGCTAAAGGACTTCTCCACACAGAAGTTATTCTGCTATGGTATGAATTGCAAGTAGCAAGAAAATGGCAAAAGCCCATGTGACAGGGGATAGCACCATGTTAAAGTTCACTGACGCAGCTCATCGCTATTTTCATCATCTTTGGCTTTGCCTAAAATCTGTGCTCATTAGTGCACTCAAAGCACCAGCAGGATCTTGTACCAGCCCAGATACATCTAATTACCTTAGATGTCAGCCTTGTCCTGAGCATAATCAACATGTGTTACTTGATTTTTTAAAAAAAAAAAAAAGCTAAAGACTTGGAGAATATGTAATAAATACAACTGAATAGACAAGACACAAAGTGAGGATATCCTGAAGGATATCTAATTTTACTGTGTACTGGGAAGCTGGAACTTATCTCGAGATGATTTGCATAGAGTTCTGGTTTATAACAAGTAAATAATACCAGAGGCATATGTTCAGCCTTACACGAAACTTGGTGTTTGCTTATCCATTGCAAACCCTGAGGGGACATGGAAAACAGCATGGGAACGTAGACGTTCTGGGGTTTGTTTGGTTTTTTCCGTTTTAGTATGTGCAACATGCCTGAAATGGTAATTTTGGCTTCTATTTTTAGGACAGTTTTTCCACCCCATTGACTTCACCATACTTGAAATTCATCCTGGATCTGATCCCAAGAAACCAGATGCCACAATGATTGTTAAAAACAATGAACTGACAGTAACGAGGTAAAAAAAAAAATAATTAGGTCCTTAGCAAAGACTCGGGAAAGATTACCTCGTCGAAGTGCCGTTTCTGCTCCCAGGCACCCACGGCTGTGTTTTCCCTTGCAGGGGCTGGCAGAAGGACTACAGAACAGATCCCACCCACGGCCTTGACGTTCCTTGCTGGTTTGTCCATGACAATGGAGCTGGGCTGCTAGATGGCGTTCATACCGACTATATTGTTTCCAGTCTGTTTTAAGTAACTACAGCTTCCTCCTGTTCAGGAGTATAGAGTATTTCACTGAAAAGAACAGTATTTTTCAATGTTGAAGAAGTATTAAAAAGACATAAGCTTACCATGTTTGGTGATGTCAAGGTATGACTGATTCTCACAGAGTTTTACTGCGTTTTTGATCAACTCTTAAGTGCTGAACAGCTATTCTGTTTGTGTGCAGATACCATTCATCTCCTGAAATACCCTCATTTTATTGAATTAATTTACTAGTTTAAAAATTCTGACTTAAATCATTACTTTGTAAAACATAACAGAAACATTCTGTCCAATTTTAAATCAATATCTGAGTGCCAGGAGTGATTTAAATAAAAGCCTCAATACGTAGTGCCTTGTTCTGTCATTCCAACAGCTATCAGTGCTTTCATTCCGGTTTCACAAAGCCCAGGATGCCAGCTGCATTTTGAAATTCCGCACCGGAGGAATGAGAGCTGATGGTCCGGCACATATCCGGGCCGGGATAACGCAGCGGTGCTTACAGCCACCTCCCCACTTGACTGGGCAGGGCTGAGGGCTGGTGCAAGTGTCTCAGCACTCGGGACTTCTCAATTTTAGTATTTTGATTTGAACCTAACTTTTGAATGCCCAAATCTTTAGAAATGAATTAAATACCACAGTTCCAAACAGCACTCAGGTTTAATTAATAGTAGCTGTCTTTTGGACAGTATCTTTTTTGTGTAAGACCCTCTACTAAAATGCCATGCCTGTCCTCCAGTAAAATTCCTCTCTCTGTTCCCATAACAGAATTTATGTACATATTTTAGGGCAAGAAACGTCCCATTTATTTATATATCCATTTTATATTGGAAGAAATTGTAAGCTATTAGTCCTAGAGCAAAACAATAAGCAGATTTCTTATTTCCTTTGAGTTTTCTATTAATCAAATCAGCCATAGCAAGACAATTGTGGTCTCACGCGGCAAAGCAGAACATTTCCCTACTGTTATGACAAGGAGAGAAAGTAATTGTCTGGGAAAACAGAATGCAGACACACATGAGGAAAGAGGAGTGTAGTGGGAAAAACAGAGAGGACATAAGATGCTGTGATGGGTCAAACTGAAAGAACAAAAGTAGAGGCGAATAAAAATGCAACAGAAAAATTAAAGAGGAAAAAAAAATGAGGAAAAATATACTTACTGATAAATTTATGGGGGAGAGAGGCTATCTCCAGGAACAAAATCCTTTACTAAATGTAGGTATCTTGTAGCAGAAGAAAAAAAAATAGCAATTGCTTGTGTGGAGAGGGAGTGTCACAGAGGCTAGATAGCTCTGCCTGCTAAACTCAGACAAAAAGGATGAAAGAAAATGGTAGTTTCTGCGGAAAGTTGTAAGTTACTGAAAAATGAGGAAGGTGAAGAGAGAAACAGGAAGAAATGAGAGAAGACCAGAAAATTGAAACCATTAAGTTTAAGTTTACATGGTTCTGAATTTTATTAAAAGATAATGAATTAGATGGGATAAAATAAAATAAAGCCATTTTTGGATCCTGAGACAGGAGCTGTGGGGCTGCCTGTGGGGGTGCTCCCCTACTCACTTGCTCCATTAAAGCAAAGCCCCCCGCAGTGTTCAGCAGATGCTGTCCTGCCCGGCTGGCAAAGCTCAGGCATGAGGCGATGCTGGGCACAGCCTGAGCCACAGCTTTCCTCTTTAATTTACGGGAATGAGGCAACCCTCTGGAGGCAGCAAGAGTCTTGTCAGCTGTGACTGAATTGTCAGAAGTTGAGCTCAGGGGCTCTAGTCTGCTTTTGCAGGGCTTCTGTGGCAGCCCTCAGGGATGCATCTGTGGGAGTTTTTCAAAACTCCCGCTTGCACTGGTGGAGACAACAAATCCCCTTTTTAATATGTAGTTTTTCCAGGATTCCTGCAAGGTAGGAGATACTGCAAATGTAGCTGAAGGTTACAATAAGGGGAGAGAGAAGCAGCAGACAGATACTTACATTTAGATAAAAATTTTACTCCTACTGCCAACTGATACAATGCTGGTTAAAAGAGAATACTGTGAGAGATACTCACATGTATCTAATTCTGATTCATCGGAATTAGACATTACAGAATGTAAAACATTCATTACTGTGTCTGCCTTCAGCTTCTTGAGCAAGGGAAGGGAGCGTAGGAAATCAGAAGCCCAGCAAAACTCACTTCAGGGCTGGGAAAGGAGAGGAGGAGAATGACTAGACAACAAATTAAGACACTATTCAAATGAAAGAGAGTGAAATGGAACACACTTACGGAATGGAAAGCACAGGAGCAGAGGGGAAGAAGCCCTGCAGAAAGGATTCGGGAGTCGCAGTAGCCAGGCCCACCAGTGACACAGGGCTGCTGCAGAAGAGAGAAACATCCCTGCAGGTGCAGCTGGTGAGAACCTCTTCTAAGACCCGAGAGGCTCCATCAGCCGGGGGCGGCTGTGGGTGCAGGTCCCTGTGCAGCTCTGGGCACAGCACCTCAGCACTGTGTGGGGAAACGATGCAGTCCAGAGGGCAGGAATAGCTTTGGAGAGGAGCTGTGGGAAGCAGGGGGAAAAAAAACCCAGCTGTGTGAAAAGCTGCTGAGAGGAAGCCTGACACCTGGTTTTCTTCCCATCTATCAAGGTTTGGAGGATCCTCTTCTTTGCAATATCTGCTTCTTTGCAGGAAGGGGGAATTGCATTAACAGGACCACAGGCTGCCTGGGACATCTGGGGAACCTCCAGCACTGCGGGTTTTAGCGGGTGGGTTAGAAGAGCAGCTCTCAGGAATGGTCTGTGCATGCTTGAAGCAGAGGGGACCGAGTGAAAGACGCCCCTCCAGCCACGCCTCGCCGGTCCCTATTTCAGTGCTGTTTGCTGTCCCTGCAGGTAGCCGGCAGGTGGAGGTGGCAACGCGTAGGCACCCTATAACTGAAAGCAGGGAATTTTTAATTTGCAGTAAGTCTGCTGATAAAACCCAGCATCAACAGCATGTAAATCAAATACCAAGTTCGCTTATAATGGAAATAATCTCCTACTTTTCAAATTAGTAAGCCTGTTTATGATGTGGGAAAGCAAGCAATCTGCTCCTTCCAGTTTTCAAATTCCACATTGTCTGTCACATAATTTGTCCAGCCAAATCTGCATCTTGGAATTACAAGCAATTCATGCAAACATATCTTGGCATCACGTCTACATAGTTCTTCTAAAAAACAGGCTTCTAATTACAGTTTGCTTAATCTTACCAACTTTGGCAAGAGATCCCTTCTCTTTTAGTACATTGCTCTAAAATAATACGGATTTTACAGTTATATATTATTGGCAGGCTAGAAAGCAGCTTTTGTTAAACCTTCTACAAAGCTGGCATAAATGTGGGTTCAAAGATACACAGGAACTGAAATTCTAAAACACAAAATAATTTTGGAATTAAAATTTATGAAAAAAAACCTGAGGACTAAAACTACAAAGGCAGAGGTTTGTGTGCATACGATTCCTCTGAAATGCTACCTCCGTGCACCACACGCTGTTTTGAGCTCTTCATTATTTGCAAAACATCTTCCAGTGTTTGCAGAACATTGTATGAAACGGTGCCAAAAGCAGCTGCTGAATTTCAGGGCTGAAACGCTGTTTTTTGCAACAAGCCAGGGGTCTGTTTCGCAACCAGTCCATGGCCGTTTTGCAGGCATTTATTAAAGCAGAGCCTCAGAAACTGTGTGGCAATGAAGGGGGCTGTGGCCAGTGGGGGCTGTCACCCCCACTCATGGGCCGATTTCGAGTGTCAGCAGCTCGGAATGCTGTTACAGAACCATCTCCAAAGAAACCCAAACACAGCAAGGCCTCTTTTTTCCCCCCATAAAATAAAAACCGAGAGAAATGATATACTAATGCTGCTTTCAACTTCATACTCCTTTTACAAAACACATAGTTCAAGAACACTGTCATTGGTAACTGGGTAGAGAGTGCATATTTTAGAAATCTGTTACTGTTCGCATGACAGATTTGTTGGATGGGGTGATGCCACTACTTATTTTTTTTCGGAGACCTAAGTCTGTGTCCATATCACACTGTGAGCTGATGATGTCAATTTTATTTAGTTCATCCACATAAATCTTCAACATAACCAGACTGAGTATTATAAACCATTTTAAAATAACAAACAAGCAAGCATGTTCTCATCTTGAAAGTATAATTTTTTCGAGGTAAAATATTGGTACCATTTATCTATAGTAACAGGTAAGGCTTTAACTGTGGTTTCCTTAATGAGAGAAAGTATCAAAAATACTTGGAGGAGCATCATTTGCAGTTTTCTTTCCCAGAATTCTCTTTTCTAGGCAGTTACATCTACTGACCAGCAGGGAACAGGATCACTGGTTGACTCAAGCCTGTAATCTTTCTTGTATTGCCTGAAATAAAATCAAAAAAAGAAAAACCTGTGATAAAATAACTGAAGGGCAGGCCCCAAACTGACCTCGTGTTTTGCAGATGGTACCAGGAGTCAGGGGGAATGTGCATGGGCAGAGCTGGCACCTCTCTGCTCCAGAGCTGCTGATGGACACACACAGGGACAGCAAGCACAAACTACATGCTCACAGCATCTCTTCTGCATCACAGAAAATTGCTAAAAGCAATTGAAGCATAGAATTCTTTTTTCACATGATAAATCTGGCTGAGGAAACCTCTGCCCATGTAAACGAGGCAGAACCTTAGTTTATTTGGCATTCTTTATGCAAACCGTAGCCCCAGAGTATGATTCCCCACCCTTACCCCCCCATGAGATAGGAGCCTTGGGCCATGTCGTATCACTTAACAAGTAACAAATTCAGGCTGTTAGGAAGAAATTCAAGTACAAATTCCTATTGTTTAAACCAAAGAGGTCTATTCTTACAGACCCTTTCCCTCAGTTTCCTTTCATTTTGATCTCAGGGACTGGCTGATAAAATACATCTCAAAGCAGGAACATCACCCACCCTTATCCCATAGCTGTTACCTGGTAACTTTGTGCTCAGATCCAGACACCCTTAGGAGTCTTCCGTCAGCTCTCTGATTGAGGTCAGAATCATTCTCAAATTGTGCTTTTGAGTAAAATTGACCTAAGCAACAGACACACAAATTCTTTAAAAATACAAACCATCTCAGAATTGCTGTTCATTTAGCCCAAATGGGAGCCACGACACCAGGAAAGCAGCTGTCTCAGAAAACAAGCAAGCAAACAAACAAACAAACAGAAGACCGCATTTGTAAGTTCTCTTAGTTAAGAAAATTCCTGCGTTTCCTCCATGAAGAGATTCAGCCTTGCTCTCTTGTGGGTTTTCACATTCTTCAGGGTGGTTTTAAAATTGTCAGCCTCTCCGTTTGCAAAGCCTTTGAAACAATGTCAACTTTAGTTCCACTGGGATTTTTGGAGTTGACATGTTCAGGACCAGCTGGCTTTCATTTTCTAACAATTTCATGTTCGTTATTTATAGTCCATTATTTGACATTGAATTAATTTGCTGCATAAATTATGTTATTCCACAGCACTGTTGAAGTTAAGCCCAGCTATTGTTTTAGTCTTATTTTAACACTTTGTAAACTCACAATAGCCTATTTCAGCTTGTACCACCGGTGAGGGGAAGAGCATGATGTTACGTTTCAAGGGTAAGACCTCCCCTCGTCACAGAGCAGGGTCTGAACTGCTCTGCAGTAAAAGTTGATGTTAGATGTCTGAAAAGAATAAATTAAATGTACATTTTCTCTAGAAACCACCTGAATTTCAGCATTGCTGCTGCCTTGCCTGCCCACTGCTTTTCACGAGAGCTCATCAGGACCCAGGGAAGTAATATCTGAATAAAGGCTCGTGACGTGGCTCACAAAAAAGCCCCACATTCTCATTGCTGGAGCTTAATTACAAGATCATCCTTCTTTGCTGCGCCCATCTGTAATGATACCTACCCAGAACTCCACTGACTTTGTCAGAAAACCGGTCGGTGTTCAAGAAATATAGCCCAAGGAAATAATCTGGAAACTTCACAAAGGAAATTTTTACTGTGACTGTGTCAGACAACGATGCTGTAATGCTCCTTTCCTTCTCAACTGAGACTCTCAGCCTGGGAAGTAAATTATGACATTATTTCCAAGAAGAATATGAAGAAAAAACATACATTTAACTAGCTGACATTAATTTATTAAAATAATTTAATTTTTGCCTTTTTTCTCTTTGCAATTGCATTTTTCATGATTTGTTCATGGTTATTTTTAAACTAGAAATTATTAAGCAGCATGTCTTTTCTCTCTATGCTGCACAACTTATCTTTCCGGTATCATGTTACACGCAAATACACCAACAGCAAAGAACTTTCTGCTGATGAAAATACCTTATTATCCATAATGACAAGAAATGTTTGGATGGAAAAAAAAAGAATACTTTTTCAACAATTCAATGAGAAAAAAAGGTAGACTGGATAAAATAATTCAATCTATTTTATGAACAAGTCAAATTTATTTTTTTTTTGATATTTCACAAGTTTTTTCAGACCCTGTCTTTCTTCTAACCCAGTTAATTTTATTTTGACCCCAGGTGGGCTTGCAGACCACAAACATCCACTGTCCTTTTCCTCCCTTGCAGATGGGGTCAGATGGACCCACACACGCTGCACAAAGTGCTGCGGTTGCAGGGGCTCGGGTGCGGGTTTGCAGGAGGATTACTCTGCTTGGTGGACAAAAACTTATAGAGGGCCATAAATCCAGCATGTTCTTGGCTCCACTTTAGATCACAAAAATAATTGAAAGCAGTTGTTTTAGGACTTCTGTTATAGTCTAGAACTGCCTATAAGGGAGGGGGTGCTATGTGTCCTGTCCGCCCCAGACCAACAGCAAATCCTCCCAGAGGTTTATTCCAGCAATACAAAAAAAGCTGCTGGAACCAGCTACATCCAGCTCTTTCTGTGGTAGTGAAGGATCCTGCTCTAATTAGTCCAACAAATGAAGTCTACATTTAAAGTACTCTTTCTCCAACAGCAGGCATTTAGTTACAGACAGCTATTCAAACGCTTTATGCCTTCCCATAAAAAGTGTCAGCTGCCCAGATGTGAGTTATCGCTGCAACTGAGGAGAAAGAAAACTCCAGCCTCTGTGGAGCCAACCGATGTATAAAAGAGACAGTAAATGTCAGAGCCATCACTTCGCGGCGCTCGCTCTGCGGCTGCAGGAACACAAAGTGCCTGGTGGCAGCCAGCACGGCAGTGGCACGGGGGCTGCTATGCACTGCAGGGGGTCCTTTGCTTTGGAAGATAAATGTTCTGCCTCTGACGTCCAGGCAGAAAGGCAGGCTGGTGGTGCAGTTGTTTGGATTCTCTTACACAGGCAGGGAGAATTAAAATCAACCCTTTTTTTTTTTCCTCTCTGTATTGGAAATGGGGAATTGTGAAGGTACCCTGCCCTGTTGAGTTACTCACTGGATAAGGACATTTGGAAGCACTTACTTGAAGACAACGTGAAAGTGGGAGCCGGGATGAAAAAAAGATCTGACACATTTTTCAAGTTTGGGAAAGGACAGGGTGATGTTTCTTACCCCTGGACAGTGGAGGTGGCTGACTCTGCCCATGGCAGCCGAGTGCTCTCGTTATTGTGCCTTAGGACAATCTCATCCGTGGAGACGTGGATTTGCGCAGGGGGATTCACATAGGTGATTTCAAACTGCACAAAGTGATTTATTCCATCTCCAAGTTTTCCCGTCACAGTGAGTCCTTTAATAACATTGACACAAATTTGTCAAGTGACTGTGCTTTTAAGGTGTGAGTGATCTTAATAAAACTGCTTCAGTTTTGTTGCTGAAACAACTTTGCAGTCTCAAATCTAGTTTTAGGAGGCACCGTACCCTGGATTCCAGCTCCAGGTGCCCCGAGGCTGCAGTGGGGCCACCAGAAGTCTGTTTATCCCCACGCTGCCACCCCCTCTCAGAGACGTGGCTCTGCTCCATAATCAGAGCAGCTGACAACTGGCACCTGGGGCCATGGCTGCTCTGAGCACAGGACCACAGAAAAACTGCAGCACGTTTGCAGGGTGCCTCTTTCCAGCAGCACGTAGGAATCATGGGGTTTAAGGTCTCTGCACCTTCAGAAGTCTCCCAAGGGCTGGGCACGGGAAAAGCCTAAAGGCCATGCATGTGACATCAGGAGGTGACCCACAACCAGATGTGCCCTCAGCTGTCGCACAGGGAAAGTTAATATTGCCTAATATGAAAGGAAAAATTAACCACATCCTCTCGGGTCACTGCAAGGCAGCGGGGGTGATAGGGCCCTGAAGGGGGCCATAACCCAAAAGGGGGTTATTCCTAAAGACACCAACTGCTCTCATAGACCAAAGCGACTCCCCTTATCCTTGGGTCAGGAGTAATCAGGGGTAATGTGGCTCACTCACCTTGCTCCGCATCTGACAGCAGGTGGACAGAGGGCTGTGCTTTTCCATCAATATTTAAACAGATAATTTCATTTTGTTTGGGTAATTGCAAGAGAAGCTGTGGATATTCATTGGCTGAAAATTCAGAAGAACAATGTTAACAGGCAAAGAAAATCTAGCCCGTGCCCTTTGGACAGGCACAGCAAAATTACTTAATTTATATCTAAAATATTAGTTATAGCTTTTATAGAACAGACCAATTAAAATCAACACAGTAATAATTACTGAAAAGCACACCCAGACAAAGCACCTTGATACAAATAAAACTAACAAATTAACCAAACTTAGAGTTTGTTAAGGACAATAAGCCCTTAAAAAAGCTGAGGTTGAAGATCTGTTGTGCTACACTTCTGTTGGTGGTTACATCATTGAGCTGGAGAGGATTTCTCATGGAATATGGCAATAATTTTCATTTATGTGGAAAGAACCAGCTGAGGTTTGCAAGAAGGGGTAAAGGGTTTTCACAGAGTTGATGCAGTCAGAAAAAACATTAATGTATGCAAAACTGTACATTAATTATAGTAATTATTAAAATGGGACTAGTATATGTATTACTTACCAAGAGGTTGCGCTCTTGTTTTGTCGATTAGCTTGTGAACTGAAATACTTAAAATTAGTAAGAGTTTAATGAAACATTTTCTCTAAGTCGGCTAATTAACTGGGAAGAATACTGTGACAGAAGCCTTTTTAGCAGAGCTCTTCACTGACTTCTACAGAGACCTTTGCTTGAAACAAGATGTCCCACTGGGGGAAAAAAGCACAATGTCCAGTGCCTATTTCTCTTGGGATCGCCGTGCCACTGGGGCACCGGGCTCAGCCCGAACTGCAGCCCAGAGCTGTGCCTGCTACGCAGCATTGAACCCATCTCACCCATCCCAGCTCCTCCCGCACGTCACTGAATAACTACCTACTGACGACAGCTTCTTTTTGCTGATATAGTGCATCTCAGCTCGCCGTCGACCTGAAATAAAAGGTTTTTCCAATGTTTTGTTGCATTGGGGTCATGCCTTGCATCTCCTTCCCCACCCTATAAAACAGGGAATCCCTCCCACCCATTGCCTGCTGACTGTTTTGGAGGGCACGTGTGTGGATCTTATGGAGGCAACAGCCAGCACCTTCTCTGCTTGGTGCTATGGGAGCTTGTGGCGATGCCGAGCTCTGTCTCTGCAGCGCCCTGGGATTTCCTCTTTGCAGGACATGCATCGTCATCGTGCAGATGGCTGTGTCCCACGTTGGCTTCACAGAGCAAACCCCAGATGCTAGATTATTTTTTTTACACCCATTTCCTTCAGCTTACTAATATATACTTTCTCAGATCTTTCACATTTATTTTCAGGAGGTACAATAATCTTTTATTTCTGAACAGGGACCAAGATTGTTTTCATAAGTTTATAGTTCATTATAAAATATCTGTGGACTGAAATATATGTAATAAAAACTAAATTGTCTATCAATTGGGCATCCACAATCAAAATTGATTTATTAAAGTAATATTGCTACGAATCTACTTATGAAATGAACTTTATAAAATGATTCTGAATAAAAACAACACAGGAGCACTTACCAGGAGGTGGTCCACTCCTCATTCTATAAGCACCTGGAGAAAGAAAAGACAGTATTAGTACTTCATTCATGATTGTATTATATACCTTACAGGAGTGTTTCAAACATCAAATCCGTAATCCTCAGTTGCATCTGCCTTCCTTCTCCAAAGTAAACTACCTGCAGTAATCAAGTCCACAGAACATGAGCACTGATACCAGGAAAATGAGAAAATCTTTCCAGCCAAAGGATGGAAGTGGACAAAACCTACTCAGAACTTTGTGAGGAAGAGATTTGCAAAAAAGGGATCCAACTGCCTACTAGAAGCCTGGTGCCTCACTCGCCTGATGCAGGGAATGGGGAGGTGGGGAGTGGTGGTACTGGTGCAGCAGAGTTGCCTGTCCCCAGTGCGAGGGCAGGTGCTTCTGGTGGAAAGGGGGCACCTGGCACAGGAGGCTCTGCAAAGGGAGCGGCTCCATGTGGAGCTACAGCACCAGCACAGGCTCACAACATGGTCCCTCTGGAGCACTGCAGCCCCAGACAAGAGATGTTACTGGCAGTTAAAAATCAGACGAGCCCAACATAAGAAACTGCAACACCCAAAAAGAGCACATCAAAACCTCCCTTGGTCCCCATAACTCAGCATCATGTTTGCCCCTTCTCCTCCCCTGCCACTCCAGCCGTGCTGGTCTGTCACGACGCAGAACAACAGTGCTCAGTGAGGCTCAGGCAGGCACCAACCCCAGATCCAGCAGGGACATCCCTGTACCTTCGAGCAGCTGTGCCTGCCCGACCATCACACCAACATAGGGCTTGGCATCTACTACAGAAATGGTTTGTGCTGCAGAGGTGGCCCCAAACTCTTCTCTTGCAGCAAAAGGGAGCTTCGAGGGAAGGGCAGCGCCAAGCCCTGTGTACCTCCTGAGCAGGGCAGGACGGTCGCTGGGTGTGTTTCTGGTATTAACCTTGCCAGCATCAACTTGGAACCTTTAGAGAATGGGGCAGCATTATAATTCCTCCAATACATTTCTGTGAATGAAGTAGAGCAAAATGAGGACTCTTCACCTATAAAAGCATCACTATTATGATGTATTATCATAGCTGAGATTATCAGACTAATAATGCTGGAAGTTTAAAATTAATATTCAAACAGATCTATTATTTCCAGGAAGAGAGAAAAAAAAACCTATATCATGCTCCGAAGTCACTCCAAAATATCTTGATTTTAACTTTTGGACAGATGCTTCACACATGGTAGGAAGAAGCAGAAATCATCTTTAGCACCTTTCACTTGAGGAACTACTTTTCCTCACAGGTAAAGACAATTTTGACCTTTGAGAATTGGAATGGAAGAATGGTACATTTTCTCTCTTTGCTCTTGTTATCCACCCAAACCCTACACAGACCTTGGCAGTCATTGCTTATGTTTTGCTTCACATATTTTTCCAAATCTCAGATACTTCCCTCTATAGAATAACCACTATTTTCATTAGAGACTATTATGGAAGTATGCTACTGAAAAAGAAGAAAACATTTACCTCCTACTGGAACACCGCTGGGCTTCTCATTATCTAACACAAGGAAGAGATGAAGATTAGCGTCATGCAGTCAACAGTGAGTGATTTTACCCATGTCCAAACTAGAACGTTGGGACAAGTGGTGCTGGGCTTCAGGTGATGAGCTTTTTTGTGTTAAAGGATAGGCGGACAGAGCATATGCAAGACTCCCAGCAATGGCTTGTTTTCTTTCCCTGCATTCATTTTTCCACTTTAATGCTACAGAGAAAAGTGTAGAATCTCACTGCAGTGGCAGGAACGCTGAGTAACAACTGTTAAATCACTTTTAGTTAATATTCAAACAAATTATTATCCCTTTCAATAGTAGGGCCCATTTTACTACTTCAGCTTTAAAAAAAATGTCTGTATGTTTCATTTTGAAAGGAAGCTAATCCCTGAATTCCTGCCTCCGACGTCGCTTATCACTGTGTCACATCACCATAAAATGAACCTAGACTGGAGCTCAGCAACAACTCATCAATAACAACACCATATTTCATGGGGGCTGTTCAATGCCCCATTTACCAGCTTCAGTGGGTTTGTTGGCCAGCTCCGTTTGCTCCTGCCCAGCAGGTTTGGTGACCACCATGGACGTGAGGGGCGTAACGAAGTTGTATTGCAGAGACAGCTCTAAGGCTTGTGCCTCCAGGGTTTCCTGGTCCTCTTCTTGTGCTGAAATACTAAAGTCTGTGTTAATGATGAAGAAGTAACATATACAGACTATTAACAGGTGATCTTCAGATTCTTTTTCATATTAGCTGTGTCTTAGCATATATTCTTTGCTACTGAAGGGCGAGTAGTCTTATTGGGATAACTCAGCTGTTCACATGCTTGCAATTATGGAGATGACTAATTGTTTGCAACACTGGAGCCTATGTATTGTTCAAATACATAAAAATAACAGATACATGAACTATGAAGTGTCCTATGGACACACTTACTTTCTCTTCACTATTACCGTTCACTTATCTACAGACAAATACAGAAATATACACAGACAAATGTGTACAACAGCTCAACAGAATCCATGCAATTGAAATCTATTTCATAGTCATTTGATGAGGAATGTTTTATATCATGTTTTCACGTGTATATACCTGTATCTACTATACACATAATGATACACCACTATCACAAACTGAAAGGCACCTCGTGTTCCTCACACAGTAATGTAGTATTCTTCCAGTATACTATGTTTTTAATACTACCTGCAGAAATATTTCTGGTTTTTTATGTTTTCTGGTCATATAATTTGTGAATAAGGAATTTGTGTTTTAAGAAGTTATAAATTTGTAATGGAAATATTAAAATAGCTTACGATTTTTCCAGAAGCTGTTGAATGGTTAAGTAAGCCCACAGTCTCTCTATGAAATTTCCAAAGATGTAACTTTGATTTTGAAACACTTGCTCCTTTTCTTTGACATTTGCTTCTTCTTTAAGAGTCAAGTCACTAGAATGCTGAAGTGGGAGAAAATTGACCATCAAAAGAACAGTTCCAGACTTCTTTTACAGTCACATTAATAGACTTAAAAGACTGTCTTTCACTACCAAAGTGCCCTTTTTGTCCTTCAATTTTGTCCTTTCCCCTTGGAAAATAGAACTCCAAACTACCAAAAAAGCATGTATTTTGGATACATATTTCTGGACTCAAAACAATGTTTAAAAAAAGGAGGTAATGAAATTGTTCTACTTCAACATTTGTGAGATGAATAATTCAGATTTCCTTCTTCATTCTAAAAATACAAACCAGTTCCCTAAAAATGCTTGAAAGACCAAAATATTATGGTTTTGAAATGATTAAAATTGCTGTTTGCTTATTTGTGGATATATTTCAAGGTTTTTCTTTTGTAGCAAATTCAGGAGGGGAAAGTTGTTTGAGTCCCAAATAGAGAATGTACATCACACACAAAAGATTTCTTGAAGTCCCCTATTGCACCATAAAAGTCAGAAGGGAGATATGTTTAGTAAACTAAACACTTACTGACTGAGCTTTAATTTCTACTGGCAAGAGATTGAGTTCATTGTTAATTTTTCCAGATACTATAATTTCAGATCCTTCAAAAAACAGCTTGAAATTGTTCTTGGTTAATCCCTCAACAGCATTTTCTGGATACTGCATTTCAATTTTCATTAATATTGGGGTAGCCACCTCTTGATAAAAGCCCTAGAGAAAAGTAGAGAGAGAGAAAACACACAAATGATTGCAAAGCAATAATGCTGAATGTCTAAAACCCCTTAAAAGAAGGGAGCAAAGCTTCTTCTTCAGCTGTGTAAGACTGCTGCAAACCTAGAAAAATAAATAAATGTTTCTTTCCAAGGTTCAGCACACCTTCTCCAGCCAGGCTGGCGATGCCATATAAAATGCATTTCCCATGCTAATTCAGGTACCCAAGCAGCATTCCCATTTTCACCATCCCACCCAGTTAGGTGTTTCGCTTCTGCCACTTTTCACACCTGATTTTTTAAACTTGACTAATCCTGAGGATTAGGCTTTCTCTTTCTGGACTCGGGCTGGTGTTAATCAAATGTAGTCTCTGAACATCCAGCAAAACCAGGTAGAAGTGGCTTCCCAAAAAACCAGAATGTCCTGAAAGTTATAACCCCTCTCCAGATGGACAGGAAAGACCCAGACTGGTGGTACTGCAGATGCAGTTTGCCTGTAGGTGCTTCAAACTACCTGCTGATTTTCAGGGAAACCATAACAAACAGCTTTCAATGATGGTACTTCAAGCGGTTTGAAATCAGACCCAAGAACAGAAATTTTCCCATCATCGCCTCCCTTGGACAATTCGTCTTTTTGCAGAGGTACAGAAATGTGTGAATTTCCAGGTTTGTCCAAATACAGCTGATTTGAGGACAACTTCAACTTTGAATCATGGTCAGGGTACAAACCCTCAGATACCCCCCAAATTGCCTTCCTCCCTCCCCCAAATTAATAGGTAAACTCAAAACCAATTCTCCATCTCAGAAAATCTATGGATTTGCTGCTAAGATTATACATAAACTGTAACTGATAGATGGCTTTTTTGGCATATTCTGTAGTCCTGACCTGGAGCTGCAAGGCTGCATCAGCATTTTCATATATACGACGTGCTATTCCCCCATTGCTTAGGGCCATTTTCTCCAGGAACCTGTAACTGACATCAAACCCGAAACCCAGGCAGAAAAGAGCATATTTCCCATTGACTGCCTTCTGAATGTTTTCTTGAAGTACTTCCACATTAGTCTCACCTACAACAGAAAGAAAAACATACCCTTGTTTATTTGGTTTTTTTAAAGTACAAAAAGACAGCAGCAAGTTTAATGGAAAATACTGCTTAAAATCTTTTAAAAATAATTCAGAATAAAATATTAAAAATATATGGGACAGAATTCCATTAATTGAGTTGGAGATGAAAGCAACACTACATTTGGAGTGATAGAACCTGATTCTCCCCCTTAATGACTTTTACTATCTTCTCCTCATGCCGCCATGGCTACGTGCAAAATATTTTACAAGATTACAGGGGCCAGATGAGGTTTGCAGGACAGAAGGGACACACACTGCAAGTTAACAGTGCAAGGGATGGAAACACTTGATCAAACATCAGAAAGACAAGTACCATCCATAAAAATTACAGGCATGAATTTAGAGAAGAATCGATTAGTTAATGATGTAATTCAGACAAACTGCAAATTAACTCAGCTGTGCTTCTGTCCCAGGCCCTTTTTGTGACAAAGGGGAAAGATTTTCACACCCTCATCCCATTTGAAGAGCTGCTGATGGCCCTGTATGGAGAGTGTCTCTATCAGCATTTCCAGGCAGGAACTGACACTGCCTGTAGCAGTATCATGGGAGCAGCTCAGATTTTTCCCTTTCAGCCTGCTTTGCCAAGTTAGGCAATGTATGCAATAATGCTGTATGTATTCACCTGGCACTCCATCCCCACCTGATTTCTAGCCAACTTGGGGATGTGCAGTGCACTTGGGGATATTTGAGACTCACTGTGGCTATGCTGAGCAGGCAGCATTGTGAGCTGAATTTTATTAAAAACCCCAAACAAATAAACCAACCCCACAGCAGAACAGATCACACAATCTGAATGGCAGACTGATCTTATTAGAGGGCTTACAGCTGAATTAATATTGCTGGCCTTGGAGAGATGCTGGTGCCACGCAAAACTTAGACAAATGCTTGCTCAGAACAAGTGATTTTTGTGCCATTGCATTGGGAGTTACTGTTTATTTAACCCAATATTTCTATCTCAACCCTCTGGTTTGTGCTATCACAGCTGATCACTAATTAAGAGTTAGACACAGTAAAGAATAGAAAACAAGAGGAATCTTGAAAATACCTCAAGTTTGGGGCAAAGAGGGTGAAGAAATATAAGCAGTATCTCTCAGATGGGACCATACACAATATATGCAAAATGTCCATGTTTCTACTCTAAGTATTTCACTTTCATGTTTCAGCTGTCTTGAGTATCTCCAACAATTCCCTTGATTTTATAAACTGGGAAGCCAACGGTATTTAGGAAAACAGTTCCCAGCTGAAGGGTGTGTTGTCATGGGCAGGCAGGCTCTGCCATCACTTCTTACAGCCCTTACCAGAGCAATTTCATAATCATCCTGTCTCCGACACAGATCCAGCAACAGCCCAGCCTGCTTATACCAAAGCTCTTTCTGAAACACAGACTATGTCTACCAGCATCTGGGATACAAGTGTAAAAGATAAAACAATCAAGGAGAGAGAGGACTGAGGCCAGTATTTACTCACCAGAAGTGGGCTGGCCGTCTGTCAGCAAAATAATCATGGAGACACTCCGTTCTGGCAGGCTGTTGGCTTTATCCAGCAGACTCACGGCAGCCAGCAGGGCACAATTGATATCTGTGCCTATAATGAGAAAGCGGGCATCACTCACCTAGAAAGGGTAATCATCTGAAGAAATGGGTGCGCTTCATCTGCAGAGGCCCTGCAGAGTTGTTTAAAGTTATCTGCAGGAAGTAATCCTTCAGAGAAATGAGGATTTAGGGGGTTAGCCTACTGGGCTTAATTACGGTGTATTATATTGCAATGGCAATGCTGGAGTATTCTTTTGGGAGCATTTTCCACACATATGTCATGGGAAATACAAACATGTCTAGAGCCATTAAAAAGTGCTTAAATAAACACACTGTCATCTGTTAACCTACATTTAAGAAGTATCTCCTAGCATTATTTGAGAAGTCAAAGAAAAGAGCTGGGCATCTGGGATAAGAAAGCCTATGTTAACACTAACAGCGTAACATTAACAGGAGATATAGCCTTCTAGATGTGCTTAAAACTAAATAATAAAACAAAGTGCACTGAGTGATGGCAGCAACTGAAATACTTCATGCCTATTTTCATTATTTTGTTTGTGTAGCATGGCTTACAGGGGAGTATAACTTTGGACGAATTTTATTTTACAAGGTGATATTAAAAAAAATCAGCAAATTTCCATCAAACGTTCAGTGAATTGCCAGTTTTCTGTGGAAAAAAAAGAATGTACTATCAGGAAATCTTCCAGCCATCCCTGTTATAAAAGTCTGAAAAAAAACTGTGGCTTGTGTGGTTCATAGATGAGATGTAACCATCTTTCTATATCTGTATCAAAACATAGTCACCAATCTGTCCACTCCCATAACCAGCCTTTCTATGCCACTCATATAAGCATTAAAACCTTACTTGCTTTATGAGCACCGATGGTAGTTCTGTCGCAGTATACGACTAATAAAAATAATAATTTTTTTTCTAAGCAATATGTTATAGTGAGTGCTTGTTTGTGGTTACAAGCATTTAGGTGGTGCCTCGTACCTCCACCAGCAGAAAGAGTTTGCACAAATTCTGCAGCACTCGCCACGTTCTTCGCAGTGGCTTGCAGCAAAGAGCTCTTCCACTCCACTACTCTCCTGTTAAAGGTGATAAAGCTGAAATGATCTTCCGGGCGGAGGTCTTGCAAAATCTTCAACAGGGCATCCCTCGTCTGTTCCAAGGAGAAAACAATCACTTTGAGTATTTCTACTTCTCTGACAGAACTGGGATTGGAATTACAGTGTAACGAAAAGGTTTCTCTAGAGCACTATTCAAGGTGCAACCCAATGTCCTTATTTAGTCCTAATGGTATTTTTCAGGTTGCGACCATAAGAGATGGCCTATTCACTCAACTTACAGACACAAAACCACACCTACGAGGGCTGCAGTGGGCTTGTCTGCTCTCCAGCAAAGCTACACACACAGTCATCAATAAAGGCAAAACAGACAAATTAATTCTTTAAATGTCATTAAAGAAAAAAAATCAGAAGCAAAATATTCTGCAAAGACAGAAATGCATTTCCTGCCTTAATGTTTGATACCCGTGAGAACAGCCATATCAGAAAAGTGTTGCTCTTTGATAGCTTAAATCTCTGCATACTTATTTTCAAGTGTATCTATATGACTGCAAATGTTGCTGTGTGCAAAACCAGCCTGTGTTTCAGGAGCCAAACTCACATCACTTCCTTGAAAGGCTGGTGTGTGTGACTGGTGCAAGCAGAGGTCAGTACTTTCAGGTAAGTTACCTGTTCAATTTTTCTGCCTGCCATGGAGCCACTTCGATCTATAACAAAGATGACATTTTTGGGAAACACTGGCATTTCATGGGGTGCGAAGTAATGCACAAAATACCCATTGACAATCTGAAATACAGAATGAAATCATGTATAAAATTACATCTAAATAAATAAAGGTTGCATCTTAACATTCTGGCACAGCAAGAAGGGAGGCGGCATGCTCAGCATTCTGTTCTTCTAGATAAGCCCAAATCAAATAACTATTAAAATATATTCCCAGCTGGAAGTGAAACTATCTGTAGAGAGCAAATTACAAGAGAACAGCATATATATATATATTATACACCTCAGTGCCATATGTATGATATATTTGTATTATCACTGTATATTACATTTCCTCTTTGTTATCACCCATAAGGACATCTTTGCCCATTGACTGTGACTGCCATCATTTAGGACATCCATGTATATACTTCATTAGTGATATGGTATGGAAAATAATGTACTTTATTCCCTAGGATACGCATTAGTTCATAAATATTTTTAAGTTCCTGCTCTGTTTAGTTATGCCTCAGTTGTCACAAGAGATAAAAGATACCCAAGTGGTCATTTTAATAGTTATATAAATCACATTCCTCTAAACTTCACTTACAAGAAACCACAAATACACAGAATAACAGAATGGCAGGGCTTGGAAGGGACCTCTGGAGATCATCTAGTCCAACCCCCCTGGCTAAAGCAGGGTCACCCAGAGCAGGCTGTACAGGATGGTGTCCAGGAGAGTTCTGAATATCTCCAGAGGAGACTCCACCACCTCTCTTGGCAGCCCGTTCCAGTGCTCTGTCACCCTCAAAGTAAAGCAGTTTTTCCTGTGTTCCAGTTTGTGCCTGTTGCCCCTTGCCCTGTCGCTGCGCTCCACTGAAAAGAGGCTGGATCCATCCTCTTGACACCCACCCTTTAGATATTTATAAGCGTTGATGAAATCCCCTCTCATTCTTCTCTTCTCCAGGCTAAATAGCCCCAGGTCTCTCAGCCCTTCCTCATAAGAGAGATGCTCCAGTCCCCTGACCATATGTGTAGCCCTCTGCTGGACTCTTTCCAGTAGTTCCTTGTCTTTCTTGAACTGGGGAGCCCAGAACTGGACACAGTAGGGCAGAGTAGAGGGGAGGATAACACCTTACATCAGCCAAAATAATAACAAAAAAGAATGTGTATAGAGACATCTATATAGTAGCAATATAGATTTGGTGGATGACCCATTCTTGTACCGTGTCTGGTGTCTCTGGGGATCTACTGAACATCGCCATCAGTTCCTGCTGACCCTGGATTAATGCAAATAGCTTTTCCTGTCACTCTTGGTGTTTCGAAGTAAATGTTGCTGTTTTGCTCATTGCACTTCACATTCAGATGTATCTATGATCTGAAGGCATTTTTTTAATTTTTTACCTGTATATCACCCGCAGTGGCACCTCTCTTAACATCATAACGCACTACAAAATCACCGTTGAGGAGGGTTTCATCAAGTTCAGGATTTATCTTCTGTTGATCTATAGTTGGCTTAAATAAAATATGAGCCTGCAAAGCAATCAAAAGAAAAGATTAAAAGCATCATAACTTAAAGCTGCCACTGGCAGTGACATCTGGCAGCTGCTGCTTTACCTTGGTTTCGTTCTGCACTTTCGTGAGCGCTTCAGTTAACTCATTTGTCATGAACGTGCTGTCTGTCTCCAAGAAGCGTATGCCTTGGGGCTCAAAGATGTGCACATCAATCTGACAGCGGAGAAGAAGTCAGCATCAGCATCTCACAGGGAACATGGCCATGGCCGAAAAACACCATGCTGCTCCCTGCCCAGCCCTGGCTGGGGCAGCTCACCTGGAAGTGCTTAACAAGCTGCTTCGGTCGGACCTTGATCAGCAGCTCCAACTTCCCCAGCTGCCGCTTCAACAGCTCCTCATAAGTCAGCTCAAAAGTGACTTTGCTGGCGGCTGCAATGCTGACAGACACGTGAAACTGCTCCAGTTTTCTGCCTGTTATTCTGGGAAGGGGGAGAACAGAAATTTACATCCCATGGGGCAGGTTGGTTCGTGGTAGCCAAAGTTTATGACCTGTGCTAAATAATGGCCAAGGGATTGCATGGAATAAATAAAAAAAGAGTAGCAGTAAATCTTATCTATCGTAGAGAAGATTTTTTTAAATTGCAGGTGGTATTATATACATCACATATATTACATTAGTGTGCCATGAGTGCTGCATATGCAAGCTGAGAAATGGAGCAGAAATCTCTGCGTGCTCAGACTGGGATCAAATGGAACTGGGACTGAATACACGGAAAGCACAGATTAAATATACCCCAAAACCGCGATATCTGTTCAAGTGCCACGGTCCTCCGTGCTTGTGGGGAAGCAAGGGAAGCAGATTCAACGACTGAACACCATTCCAGCCCAGCAAAATGCTCCCACATGAACAGCAAGTCCCAGGGCAACACTAAGTGATGACACCTCCCAATGAAGCCCATCGCAGCACCAGATATAAAACATATATAAGTGCGTGTATATATATATACACACACCCCCCACACATCCCTCCCAACAAGAACTCAAGGCTGCTTTTCACATTTATCCCTGCTGAGAGGTGGCTGGTTCCAGGGTTTAACCCACCCCCAGCCAAATGAGAAGCCAAGGAAGAACACTGGAGCAGCCTTACTCAGGACAGCAACGTACTTTACAAGGCCGGCGCTCTGCCCGCGCGAGACTGCAGCGTCATATTCCTTTTGAGCAGAAGCTTTCTCCTTTATTATTCCTGGGTATACTTTACCATCAATGGACCTGTTTGGTTGCCATAAATAGTAATTAATATTAGAGAAGGAAAGCCCTGGGGAAAGAAACAAGAAGAACACTGTACTTTGTGGCCCTTGGGGTGTGAGCAGGGGACTCTGCCTGGCTCCCACATCCCTCCCCATCCAGGAGGATGCCAGGTGCCACCACCACAACACAGTCCTCCTCTTTGCAGGGTCTCAGGGTGGCTGGAGGAGAAACACCACCACCAGGCACGTTTGTCATCCACCCTGTGCAGCAGACAGCCTCATGCTGCCCCTGCGCACCTTCTTTCTATTTGGCTGCCTACTACTTTGCCCCACAGAGCATTTTGTGCAGGATCCTCCAAAGCTCATCTCTTTGTGCTGTCTGCTCAGCACCTCCTGAGAAGAAAGATGAACCCTCCCCTCAGCCCCTAGAGCTGCCTCCTTTGTGCCACAGGTAAGGATTGGTCCTACATGGAGAAGTTGGTGATGAAGGCCGTCTTGGGCAACTCCACTTCAAAGGTCGCCTCTCTGGACTCATTAGCTTGGTTGACAATTTTGCTTGTGATGACGGTGTGAGCAAATCGTGATGTGACCTTGCAGTCCACATGGAGGCTGTAGATTTTAATAGCATCCTGGAAAGAAAAATAAACAGGCTGAAACAGAAACACTCAGCTTTTGCTCCTGAGCAGGCCTTACCTGGGCGATATTATTGGAAAAGTCTGATGAAGGAATGAACTGTTAGAAGGTCTGGCTGGAACTGGGAAGTGGGAATTGTTCATGACCAGACTGGCCATCTGCTTATTCACGTCTCTGCAGCTGCAACCACAGTCCCACACAAAATCTGCACCTACACCTGTGTGTTGTTGTTCCACAGAAGACTTCTGACAAGCTTTTTTCTGTGGTCTTCTCTCCTTGGGTTACTCTGAAGCAGCTTCTGTGTCACCCCAATACATCGCCTAAGATTAACCTCAGAAAAAACAGGTGCATCTTTAAGCGCTCCACCCATGGCAAGAGACTCACTAGCTTTTGGCATGACTATTTATTTGCTCTCCCAGCTGTTGACTTTGCCACACATTTTTCAGCTCAGTGTCTTGTGTCACACGCAACGTTTAGCAGGTTTGGAACCTTGTCTGGGCCTCCAACCCCTGGCTGGTTGCACAAGCAGGGATGCCCTTTGAGCTCTTGTGTTTTTCCTGGTCTGGTGCTTCCAAGGCCCCCAACATTGGAGAGAGAAGGGCACCATCCTGGAGCTGCCCAAGAACACCCCACAGGGTGGCTGGTCTGGGAACTGTCTGGAACATCTGCCTCTCTAAGCACCCTCTCTTTGCATTTGGGATGTCTGTTTTTAAAGCTCTACCTGTGTTCCAGTGATGCTACGGAGGGTTGATGTGGACATCACCAGCCTCAAAATAGTCCAATAGTTAATTAAAATAAAAAAGCTCAGCATCAGAGCAGATCATTGCACTTCTATTTTTACTTTTCCAGCCTCACAAATCTTTTGCATGGCTAATTGATCTTCTGTTATTTTGGTAATTCATCTCCTGTAGTTTGCTCACCAATTAAGAGCATCCACTGGCCTTTTCTTAATTAGGCCACTGGCCGAAATTCAAAAGTTTAATCAAGCTAAACACAGCCATTCAATACAAAGTTGTGACCACAGCTTTGTGTGCAGGCATCAGGGCAGGAGGGTGCCACAGCCAACGTCATGTGAGTAACTGATGGCTGTTTCTTTTCTCATTGTATGTTACCAGAGCGTGCACCATCTCCTGATGCCTACTGACAATCCAGGACAACGGGTTAAAACGCCAAAAATATTAATCAAGAGAACAACTTCCTGATCCTGGCAGTTTGGGTGTTGCTGCCTCCCTACTGCCCACCCCCAGCTGAAGCCCTCCTTGCCCAGGCTGAGGCTGTCTCTGCCAGGGGTGTCTCTTCCCAAAGGCTTTCCGAGTAACCCCAAACACCACCACTCATGTTTGCTGCCCTGCCATGCTCAAACCTGCCTGTGGGAGGTTTTGCCATGACTGAGGAGCCCTGAGTCGTAGCTCATTGGGGCAGCACCGGCACAGGGTGGCAATTGCTGCCCGTGGAGCATCCTTGCAGCACAGGAGGAGCTTTTCCCATGCAAATTTTACCCTGTGCAAAATCCCAGCCACTACGTGCCAAAGAGATACTGTGGGGACGAGGGGACAGGGACCTGCACCCCCTGTACTTGCCCTGCCCCAGCAGCATTTTAGGCTGTGATCAGCACAAATGAGCACGCAGTGGGTACAGCACAGTGAGGGACATTGCTGTGCCCTCCACGGAGGAGGCAGGAGAGGACCAGCCACTGGTGTGTACCCAAAAGCAGTGGGGAGTGACTTGTGGCCACTCCCCAAGACACCACAGAACCATACACCACATCCACGGATTCTTGCAGAGCCCTCAGCCGCCCCTGCAGCAGCCACTAGACCTGTCCCTGCCACAGAAACCTGCCTGCATTTTGGCTGCATTTTACACTTTTCTGAATGGGCATGATGGAAATAAAAACCTTCCAACACAAACAAGGCTTCCTCCTTTTCTCTAATGCTGATATTTTTAAAATGCGACCAGTCACACACACTCTGAGATGACACAAAACACACCTTGCTCCTCCACACAGCACAAATAACTGTCTACTCCCCTCTTTTCCGTGCCATGTAAATTATTAAATGCCTGTCAGAAACCTCCTGGCACTGCGACGGCACTCTGTCAAGATCCAAACCTCATCCAGTGGGTGAGGGAGACCCACTGATCCCTCAAATTTGTTATTTTTCATCCTTGGGGAAGAGTGTGCTCAGACACATCTGCAAATGCTCTCCTGCCACATTTATACAGTAACAGCCCAACCAACCAACCAAAAAGGCCTTAAAAGGACCCAAAGTTCTGAAATCACAACACAGTACACCCGAGACTCCACAAATGGTGATTACCAGATAAGTTACCTGCCTTACCTGACAGGCTACCGCGATGCCACCAGATCACCAAATGAGTAAACAAGATACTGTTAAAAAAAAAAATTAGAGCAAATACCTTTTGAGCAATAGTTTCTGCTAATATTATGAGTGGGGAAAAGACCATCAATGCGAACAACATTCTCTCCTCCATTTTGGAAACACCAGATTTTCACATGAAACATCACAGTTTCTCTTGATCGGTTAATGAGTAACTTGTACTTGGGGATATTATGTAGACTTTGAAGAGACCTAGAAACTTACTATTTACATGTTAAACATAAGTAAAACTTGGACTCAGTTAACATTTATTTCTTCCAACAGATCTTTGCTGTTAAACATTGGAATTTTAATGTCTCATAATGCATAAAGTTAAGAAATCCTTATGTTTCCTTTTTAAACTTAAATTTCCCTGTAGCATATGAAATCCCATGGGCAGATGGACTGGTGCAAGAATGCTGCATTTCTGGATGCATGCACCTCTACCATATCCAACTAATAATTTGAAAGAGCACATCCTTAATGCCTTAATGTTATCTCAAGCACTTCAGAGATTTGCAGATTGCCAAGACATGCAACATTCACGTGAGATTTTACGACTGGTGACTTCTTCAAACCTTGTGCCTCCCTGCCCAGCTGGCCCATGAAAGGTATGGAGTATCCCTTTTGAAACATCCCTTCTTGCTTCCTCTGACAATCCATAAATCTTGTTTGTCAAATAACAGTCAGTTGTAGCTTGTCTTTAGCTAAACAATAGAAACAAAGTAATCGGACCTTGCCTGGACTCCCTAGGGAGAGAGGCGCTAAGTCAGTGCCTGTATGTACACATATGAAAGCGTACAAAGAAGAAATAAATCACCCCAAAATGAGGGCAACAGCAGCTATGTGCAGAAGCACATATGGCCTTGTCTGACCCTAACAGAGCTGCAACGTATCCAGCCAGGGATTCTGCAAAGCTGCCTTTAACCCATGGGCTCAGGGGGGCTGTTTGCCCAGAAGGTTAGTGCTGGGAGAGCCCTGCACCTGAATTTACCTGGAAAATGAGTGGGATGACTCTTTTCACATACTGTTTTATAATAGTCTTCATCCAAGAAGGACTTTGAGCAGTTCCTGTGAAATTTTTGTTGGTCAAGGGTTGGCTTGTAGCCTTGGAAAAAGAAATTATCTTAAAAGACCAATTTTAGATGCAAATAATTATGGATAGTATTATACTAATGTAGTTCCTAAAACACTCATGTGGTAGGTAGTCTCCTAACAGCTCACATGACTATTTAAAAGATATTTCTCCATCCGAGTACTTGTGATGTCTGCCTTTTCTACAAAGCATTTGGAACACAGTGTGGGGAAATAACTGGGGGTTTTTTATGCCATGGGCAGAACCCATTACAAAAGTTCATCTCCTCAGCTCTACGACTGAGGAAATCAAGATTAGAAATGGGGGTCAGGGAGCAAACTGTCACAAGCCTTTCCTACACTACACGCCGAGGGCTTGCTTGTTTCATTGGAAAGCTTTCAGAGGGCTTCACTTGTTCATTCACTCCCAGTGCAAGAAAAAAAAAACCACGTTTGAAATCTTAAAAACATCAACAGGACAGGAAAAATAACATCCCCTGGGGCTGTAGTTCAGAGAGTCTCTTAGGCATATGCAGCTGCTGCATCAGCCCCTAGTTCCCATATGTATTTATATGAACACATATATATAGGTACATTAACGTGTAACCACCCAGCGCTATGGAGAGATGTAATCTGGAAAGACTCCCCTCAGCGCTGAGCAGATGAAGGCTGAATCCTGCCCTCCCACTGTGATTTCCCTGTTGTTCTGCCCTGCACTGGCAGCTCCAGGATAGCAGACAGCCCTTTCTCAACTAAACCTGCAGTCTCTCCACACAAAACCACTCTTTCATATTGCTTTTGACAGAACTTTTCCCCTTATAACTCCATGGTAGCTGATGCCATTAATTGTCCTAAATTAACACAAAAATCCTGTGGAAATACATGCACCTGTGTTTGCTTCATTGCTATTTTACAGACCAAGTAGGTGGAGAGCATGTTTCTGGTGGTCTTGGATTTGCAAATGATACACTAATGCAGGGCTCGATATTTTCAACAGACGTTTACAACTTCACTGTAAAGAGTCTGTTGAACACAGCCTGGTCTTACAAAGCTTGTGCTTTAAGCAACTTTTTTGAAAACCAAACTTCACTTATTCCAGGCAGACTGTTCATACTACTTGCAAATACTGTACTGTTCATAGCAGGACAGGAAAATATGTATATTTTAAACAGAGAAAAATTAAAATTGCTCTACTTTTGATTAATTTCTACAACTCATGTAATGCTTTAATGCCTTAAAATGCACAGGATTATACACTTAGTGGCCTAAGATCCCCAAGAGCCAAAGCTTTAGCTTTAATTAAGTGTATCTGGCATCCATTTTCTAATACCCACAGGTAAAATCACACGGATGTTAAAGGACTGCTTTAACTGCACAGATGTACACAGATGTAGGCTGCGTGGTCAGTTCTGCCCCGCTCCTGGGTGCACGGAGCCGACCAGCACCCAGGGAAGCTGTGAAATCCCTCTCTGCATCCCTCTGTGTCTTACTAAAGCAGCTACAGGAAAATCTCACACTCATCCCTCTCCCAGACAAACCACCACCGACAGCCATCCCCGCTGACGTCCAGTGCCCATTGCTGCTGGTGCGCTGGGCACCAATCCAGCAGCACCCAGTGCTTCTTACTCTGCAGAATGAATATGCTATGAAATTACTTTGGATCACCTTGAAGGATCTAAATCCACCATCACAACGGGAGATACTTTTAAGTGCAAAAATGACCTCAAAGCCTGGGGCTTTGTTGAGACATTTCTCTGTCACTATTTCTCATTATGAAAATGAGGAAAAAATGGAAGAAAACACATTTTCCATGATTGGACTTCTTATATTTGCAAGGATGAAGAAAAAGATGACAAAAAATTACTCAGGCCACTTTATATTTCTCGCTATCACCTACAATTATCTCCTGTCCTGCAGCAGCAACTAGTAACTTCTCCAGCAAAGCAGCAAGGCTGGAGACAGGGGAGGATTCCTGCAATTCATAGAGGAGAGCTCAGATCTTGCTGTCACAAATGGGGAGTGACTGTCCCAGAGATATGCTTTTACCTCCAATGCATATTTTTTAGACAAGGTCCATCTTAAAAGACAGAAAAACAATCCCCGTCCTGAGCACTTACTGTCACACTGTGAAGCATCACAAATAATTAAATCTGAGGACATCTTAGAAATGAAGCTGTTAACAAAATCCCAAGTTTCCAGTAGACAACTAACTTTGCTTCCCTACGCATCTGTGCTGCAAGTCTGTGGGACACAGAGGTTTCTGTGCTTCGCTAAATTGGCACCAACATACCTGAAGCTGGGTTTGAAATACAGCAGCCCCCCTCTCCTGCTACCCAATCTAGCAAATCTGCAATATTCAGTCACTTGTATTGTACAAAAGAAAGCGATAACATAATTTTACCCCATGTAATTTTGTCCCTCCCCATCATTTTTCTAATTTTTAAACAACCTCCTGCCAACTTCTCATCGCGGATTAATTAGGGAGGGTTTGTTAAACCTGATGCAAGGAGAGCTCCAGTGTTACCAGGATGGGAACTTTTTTCCATGTTTTGTTTTGTTTTGAACTTCAAAGCTCTGGAAGGGGGTCTTTCTGAGAGGAAAAGGCTGTGCCGAGTTACCTGTGAGGAGCGCAGGCCTCATGGAGAAATAGTGTCCAGCAGAGAGAAAAGGCAGGGTCTTGGCTGCTAATAATAATCTTTGAAAGTGAAAAAATGGGGCAGGGGAACACACCAGCAATATCTTTATTTTCTTAAGGAAACCTCCCCCTTAAACCTAAAGGATTTGTTGCTGCCTTATACACATCCCACTCTGCAGCCTCTCTGGGAGCTTCATGGACATTGACACATTTTATCCACCAAGTGTTTGGAACACAAAAGGCAAAGATTATATTCTCCACAGTGCACAGAGACCTTTGATACCATTTTCGCCTCTTAATCTGGCCTAGACTGTGCAAAATTAAAGTAATCCTTTAAATAAAGATGGCACCTACCTTACCATTGCCGGTGTGCTGCCACGGACTTGGGGTGTGAGAGGATTGCCTGTACTTGAACACAAAGATCCAGCTGAGGGGGAAATATTCCGATTTATAGCCTCAGGGGAAAACAAGTTTGGTGTTTAATGCAGCAAATCAAGATATAAACAGAGCTGCAAAAAAAGAGCTTCCACTCACGAGTACATTTGCTGCTGTACAGAGACACTCAGTGGGTTGTTCAGTGGGAGGACATGTCAGGAGGGACATGGCGCCTGTGGTGCCTGTCTGCCACCCCACTTCTCACTTGACCCAACGGGACATGAGGAAAAAAAAATGGGGGAGTGAGCTGAAACACCCCCCCCAGGCGCTGGGGCACACTGATAGCCCGGCATCTTGCCTCCCGGCAGAATCGCACGGGGGCAAAACATGGCGCTGTGGCCCTGAGGCGCCATGAGGTAGCTGTGAGGGGCGAGATACGAGGGGAAGGGCCGTGAGAGGGAAGACCGTGAGGGGAAGGCCGCGAGGGGGCAGCCGTGAGGAGGGAGTCATGAGGGGAAGGCCTGCGCGCGGAGCCATGGAAAGAGATGAGGAGAAGGCCCTGAGGGGGAAGCCATGATGGGGCGGCCGCCGGCTTGCGCGCGCCTTGAGAGGCCTCGCCAGGGCACCGCCGCCATTAGCGCAGATTTGGGTGAAATCTCCCGGTTTCTGTGATGCCCCTTTGGCCAGCTCCTCCTCAGGTCCCTCTTGGCGAGGGCAGGCTGTGAAGAAATTGCACTGACACCAAAACTCTGTCCTCTGGATGTTTATTCTTTGCATTTGACAGACTCGATCACAGCTTGTAACACCGAAGCGTCCACAGAATTCATCTAAGCCTACACTGAAATTAGTCACCACACTGTGCCAAGTTGTGTCCAGCGTGTTTTTTTTATTTTATTAAACCATTATAGCAAACACTGTTCAACACATAATATAAGAAAGCACATAATAAAAAGTAACATGGAAGTTGTACCCTTTGACATGAGTCTATTCCCTACATAATGACTTACAGTAGAAATTAGCTACTTAGGTCTACAGTGACGTTAGTGTAAAAGGCAGAAATCTGGGAAAACGTTAAAACAATCATCTGGGTGAGCCACATCCAGCTTCGCCGTCAGCCAAAGACACTCTTGGCTGGCTCTTTGGGTTTCTCAAAGACGGTTTCACCCCCCGTCCGATCCCGGCTGAATACGGAGGGTGCTGCAGAGCCCATTTGTTCTTGGAAAAAAACAACAGGAGAGGCATTCAGTGAGGTAGCACACCAAAGTCGGGGAGTAAAACTAATGCAGCGCTGCTGAAATACACATTTGATAAATATTTCATCCATCCATCAACTTAGAATCATTGGGTTGGAAGGGACCTTTAAAAAACATCTAGTCCAACCCCCCTGCAATAAGCAGGCACATCTTCAACTAGATCAGGCTGCTCAGAGCCCCATCCAACCTGACCTTGAATGTTTCTAGGTCAACTTCCCAAGCATGGGGCAGCTGACAGCACCTGTAGATGGTTGCTACCATTGACTGACCCCAAATTCCTGCAGCTGCTTTAGAAACTTGGAAACTACCAAGGTCCAGGCTATTATGCTGAAAAGGTGTTAAAATTTATCATTTTTCCTTATACTCTCCCACTGGTGATGGGAAAGCAGCACAAAAACAGATGATCATGGTTGTCAAGTGCAAGCAGCCACTCTTCTCCCTCACCCTCTGTCCTTTGTCCTCCCCAATTTCTGCTTCATCTCAAAACACATCAAATTCACCCAATTAAAAGGCCAGAAATCCCCTAGTCTATGAGCAAGCCTCCAATCTTCAGCTTGGGCAGCTGTTGGCATTGACTGTGGTCTCAGGGCTTGGTTTGAACCCTGGTTCAGAATGCAGAGCCAGGGCTCTCCCTCTAGCTTTGTCCAGACAGGAAGAACGGCAGCTCCAAGCAGAGCCCTGGTGGCACCTCTTGGGGCAGTCAAGATGATGGATGCAAAGTCCCTGCACAGCCAGGCCAAGGTCAGTGAACACACCGTACCCTTTCACTTGAAGAGAGCAATTAAGTCCATGTTTTTCTTTGGAAGACTGCTTAAGTGTTTCCATCAAGGAGACTTACCACACTGCTTCATCACTTGGTAGGTTTTAGATTTAATTTCCTGGTTTTTGGAAAGGTTTCCTCTGGCTCCTTTGAGGTCCTCTTCCTTCACTGGAGGACGCTTCTTTTTCACGGGGGCTGGCTAAGAAACAGATGTATTGCCACTCATCAGTATTTTGTGTTTAAAAGCACAGGGAACAAAGCTGCCTTAACCCAAAGGCTACAACATACAGAGTTGCTAATACAATACCACACCAATTTAAATTCTGAGACTGTACACCAGATACTCCAGATCTTTGCACAGACACAATTTCACTGCCCTTCCCCAAATCTCTTGCCACTATTACTGTTCTGAAACTGTCTTCTGATTGCACAGCCTTTGAAAGAGACAGTGGATTGCTTTGTCTTTTTTTTTTTAATTAATTTTTAATTTTTTTTCTGTCCAGCTCTGCCTGGTCATTCTTCAAATACAAATCGCTAATTCAAGAATCTGTCCAATATTTGGGAAGGGAAAAAACATTCATTGCTAAATGGAGCTTGTGCCTCAGTCTGCTCACTACTTCTTTGGGAAATTGGTCAGAGATTCTGCAGTCTGGCTTCATTTACTTGGAATAAATTTTACCATTGATTATTGTTATTGATCTTAAATTTAGGGAATGAAACTATCCGAGCACTCAACAGGGTTTTCTACTGAGCACATCTGAAACACTGGACTTGGAACCCAAGGAAGGAGAAGGAAATCTAATACAGAAACAGATGCATCATCAGGTGGTGATTGCAATGTCCAAGGACTAATCTGTTTACAGTTTATCTTGTTAGAAGAAAATCAGGATAATATTAGATCACATCAGCCTATCCCTACCTTTAAATTAGCACTTCAAAGTTAGACACAATGTCAATCAGCAGCAGTCAGCACCATCAACATTCCCTCCTCAGTTTACTGTTTCAAGGAGAGACTGCCAAGGTCCCACCAAGCAGACCTTGTGGCAGGGTGCAGGGGCACAGGAGATGTGAGTAAAAAGAATGAGAGACCCCCACACTCCAACTCTAACAGGTTTGCACACCTAAACATCAACGAGAAACTCTCTGACCATTGCTACCTACGTAGGGCTTCTGATCTTTAGGTTCTGGCAGCGGTGGAGCCCACTTACACACTTCTAAGCGCTGCCCATAAAGCTAAAAACAGTTGTAGAGGGAAATAAATCCCCCAAGGCCTGCAAACAGTTGGAGCAGTGAGTCCCAGGGAGCTTGCAGAGACAGCACATGCACGCCTGGCTCCCGGCAGGGACAGCCTGGCTGCACTGGACCCTTCGGCATGTTTTCCACCGGCTGTAGATTCCCGGGAAGGCTCAGAATAGCTCGCCGTCAATCCCTTTTGCATGTGTTGTGGGAAACAAAACATTCACAAGGCCTCTGGGGAAAACACTCTATGAGTAGCCAAAGCAAGCAAGAGGAAAGGGTAGTAGCAAACCCTTCAAAATTCACAACAGCTTTTGGTGGGTTGGCGGATTAACCAAACACCCTTACAGCCAGGGTTTCATTTGTCCTGCTGCAGTGAAGATTGGCAGGTGATGGGAACGGTCCCCCATGCCTACGCCACAGTGCACAGGCAGCCAGTACAGACCTGTGCTCGGTCTAACACAGAAAGAAATAAGAAATCAGAAAGAAACCTGCTCAGGTCCTTCACCAATTATTGGCAAGGGACAGTAGCTGTGAGGCTTCTTTCCACTGGGACAAGGGACTTCTTTGGGACAGGGTAAGGAAAGAAGGCACATGAGATGTTCAGAGACACAGCCAGGCTCAGCACAACTGTTGAATTTTGCCCTGTTATTTTAAACTAAAACCTCTGATGCTTTGATTACAGGTGGATTTTCCAGCAGGACAGCTGCTGTGCATTAGCTGGCCTCCAGTGAAGAAGCTGCAGGGAAGGCTACTACGAGCCACAGAGGTGAGTCCTGGACCAGCCAGCACCAGCAGCTGCCAGTGTCGCAGCCACACGGCTGCTAATTGCTCCCAACGCAAGGGCATTTGTAAGCAGGGTTTGCCAGGAGCCATTCCCAGCTGGCCCAGAAGCGCCGCCTGCACTTTATCTGCTCCTGTCACAAGTCAAAAAGTGCTGCTTTAAAAGATGTATGACTATTTTTTTAAGTATTTTTTTTTTTTTGAGTAAAGAAAATAAGCCAAACTGAGTTACTTTGTGTGGTCAAAGGATTGTGCTCTCCCCATGTTCTTGCTCTCCATCCCACCCACCACGTGAAAAGCCCTTGCTGAGGAGAACTCTGGCAGGCACGCGTAGCTTGTGTTGAAAACATAATGCTTATGTGAAAACCTCAACATTTCTGAGCTAATTTTAAGATCACTTTGAAAGAGTGATTAGTGCGGAACACGGTAAAGACAAACCATTAGTTACAAATTGAACATCAAAGTGTGCAATACAAAATTTCAGTCTCAAATATCGTATCCCAACAGTTATAATTTGCAGTCACGCTCTCTCTTTTCCTGCACATCACCACATTAAGCTTTACGCAGCAGCACACTTCAGTGTAGCCACGTCCTTTCAAAACAACTGCCAAGATTTCAAATCTCTAAGAAAGTGCATTGGAAAAGCAGAAATCACTCCTCCTCTGAAACATCCCAAATCAGAGGAGAGTTTTTTCCCCGAACATGTTACTCATTAAAATATATAAACAGAGCGTTTAAATGCTTCAACATAAACAAATCGCATGGCACAGAAAAGCTGAATTCGCTGTAAGTAATTCCAAGACAGTACCACATTTGTGGGGCGTCCTGCTCTGAGGAGAGCAGGCTCCCACCGATCTCCCCGTACCTGTGACATAACTGCGGTGCTCACTCGGCCGTAATCCCTCCCGAGGTCGTTTCCCGGCTTTGATTAAATCCAGCCCGTGAGCTCTGCGAACGCCTGTTTTTTTCCTCGACTTATATAGAGCATCTAACATGAAGTCATTACTGGGTCACTTTCCCAAACCAGAGCCCCGGATGATTCAGGTTGACAGAGGCTGTTGTTGCTGAAGGGTTTATTCTTAGCGATGACTCGGGTTTGCAGTATTTACCGCGCCCCGCGCCTGGGGAGGGATGGATTTGGGGAGAGACGAGAGCAGACAGCTGTGGCTGTGGGACTGCGGGGAAGCCCGATCCGCTACAACACGACTTCCCGGGGAGTCCGCTGGGGCTCTATTTATAACTTTTAAATGCAAAACTTTGTCTCTGAATTGTCTTGGTGGGGGAGAAGGGGAGAAAAAAAAATAAACACAAACTTTTTTTTTTTCCTTCTCAGTGTAACAAAATACACGTGCTCTAAAGATCGTATAAACCCAGCATCCAAAGCATAACATTAAGCTCCAAATCACTTTTGCACAGGGGTCTTTAACAGAGGAGTATTTTGTGCATTTTGGAGAGTTATTAAAATAGGAAATGATTTTACCCTTAGAGTTCTATTGCTGAGCTGTCTCCGATGCTGGTTCTTACACAACTGAGAAAGTAAAATCACTTTCTACTTACAGCAGTATTAGTAAGTTTAATCATTTCACCTGTCATGTATAGGAATACTTTACTCAGACATGAATAAATTCAGTTTTCCCCACTGTACATGCTGACAGTACTAAAGCCTTTTCCAGAACTTTTATCATTAGTTCTCTAAACAATTTTTTAATTAAGTAGAAAAAAACAAATAAACTCTAAGCATGAATTCTACTTTTTATTACAGGGAGAAGGTTGGGTGGGAGGTTGTTTCCCTTCTATGTATTTTTTTTTAAATAAATTCTTTGCATCATGCCAAAAAATCAGCTTCTGTGACTGCGCTCAACACCTACAAAGAACCAAGACTCCAGGCCTGTATGTTAATATGAGAAAGGCAGATGTAACAGACATCCAAATGTCTTCTACTATTAAGACCGACTGTTGTGGTGGTAGAAATCTGCCCTGGCCTTTTCTTGAGTTTCGCCTGTGTTTTGTTTAGTCCACAGAGAGAAGCATGGGAGGCAAGACAAAATAGGTATTTTTCATTATGAAAACATTACATCAATAGCACAGCACCAACACCACCCGATCAGGACAGTGGGATCTGTGGGCTGTGAACTATCCCCTAGGCCCCCATTTTGCCTTTAAGGTGAATTCTTTTCAGGCCTGGGAAGATGCTTTCCTTAACGTGACCATTGGGGAAATTATTTGTAGGTTAAGAAGCAGTTTGGATGTTACTTACTCAGCCACTCCTTATGTTGAATTTCTATTTCAAGCCCACAGTCTCGTAAACGAGAGGAAACGTTTCTGCAGAACAGCAGCACAGTTTCCACTTCAGGAAAAACAGATTTTTTTCTATTGTACAAAGTAACACCTTCCCTTCTCTACTAAGATATTTCTATACAGTCCCATAAGTGTCACTATTCTGATGCTACCTATTACAACAGGAAAATAACATTCTGCACATTTAAAGGAAATATTTAGAATCTGAGACACTGAACTATTTTTTCCCTTCAGCTTTCAAAATTGTTTCCTCTAATTAGTCCTGCATATTCTTCACTCAAAGGCAACAGTCGTGCTTTCATGGCAATTTAATTTATACAAACAAAATCGTTATATAAACAAAATTAAACCACCTTCAGCTTGCATGCCATTCAGGGACAGGAGATAAGGTGCCTATAGAGGTAGGCAGCATATCCTGAAGCTTCCAAGACATCCCCCATAGATTGAGCCTAGACAATTCTGTTGTTTTTTATTATATCTTTCCTAAAACAATGCTGAACTACAAGCACAACCATTTCCTCTTACGGATCATAGCCTAATTTTTCCTTAAAAAACCCCACGAACATTCTAAATCTACAGTTACTTACATTTCAGAGCAGAAATCCTGTTGCCTGGTTGAGGTCCTGGGATCTGTTAAATGGGGCATGAATGAGAATGAAACAAGATAGGCTCATTTATTTAATAGTGCCTATTAGAAATGCACGTTAACCCTCTATTCATCTTCCACTGCAACACAAAGTGTGGAAAACTCCTTTGCTGAGGAAGGGTTGCAGCTAAAACGTGGTGATTACCATGGATAATTTAGTGAACGTACACACGTCTGGCCACTGGTGGGAAGTAATGGGCAAACACTGTGGAGGAGTCAGAGTTTAGCAAGGATCAATACTGAGCAGGTCCAGCCCAGCAGAGCACACTAAACTGCTGCCACCAAGACAGGAAGGGAGCTGCAACAGCAGCTCACCAAGAACAGGATTTCCACCGTATTCCTGCATAAAGGTATCAACCTCTTGCTATTTGCAGTCTAAAAAAATTTAAATAAATAAATAAAAATCGATCACCTGCACATGGTCATGTCACAGCTTCGCAGTGAGCCAGCTCCTGTCCTACACGGTCCTGCCTCGATCCTCCAGCACCCTGGAAAATTGATGGTAGATGCCTCACCATTCCTCCAGGGAACCTGGAGAGGAAGATGGCATCTTTGTGCCCAACAAAGCAGAAAAAAATCCCAAGCTAGGGCCATGCTCACTTCGTTAGGTATATTGAGGTACTTTGATAATCAAAGAAGCTGCTTCCCTGGAGCTTAAGGTACAACTCTGCACTACGTAGATAGCACGTAGGAGTGACGTCTTTGTCAGACAGAAAACAATCAGCGCTGCTCTCCTTGTCCCTTTTGCATGGTTTTGGGAAGTAGCAGAGACTAAAGTAAGCAAGAAAGATGCTGGTCATCTCCAGCATGTTGTCCTCTGGAGACAAGGACAGAGAGGCTACTCGGTGCTAGAACTAGACATCCCTCACGTGGCCCTTTCCTGTGTCCGAGGAGGCACTGTGGGAGTTCTGTGATACAGGGCACTGCACCAACAAACTTCTCAACAGGATCCTCATGCATCTTCCCTCAGCTTGCATTTCTACACCTGCTGCAAAGAAATCAGAAGGGGAACAGAAGATAAAACAGGTTAACAAGTTACTGAATTAGGCCATACCTCTGCCAAGGGTCAGGACGTTGGAGGGAAATTCAGGAGTTGATATTTTTACAAGTTCTTGTTGCCAATGTCCAAAAGGTCTGGCTTTGCTTGAAAAGCTGAAGGCAGGGGGCGATCATCAGCTGTGTGGTTAAAGTGTTTTAACAGCATCCTACACTCCAGAAGGCCTCAGGTCAATGTTCTGCCATCTTGGGAGTTCTCAGGTTGCACATCAAAGATTTTATTTTCAATATGAAAATACAGATGGTTATTCTCCATGTGTGCACACAGAGGGCAAAACCCTCCCTCAGGGAATGTATCAGAGAAGAGCTTGCACAGATTCTTAGTTGTAAACAAAATTTGCTGCTTAAGAATAGTGTCCCCTCCAACTGAAATGGGACTCGCTATTAAGGTAAATGAATATATTGAAATTAATACCAACAGGAGAGTGCAAAACATTAGATCTGCAGTAAACTCTGTAGCAAAACCTGCTTCCCACAATGGCACATTATAAAGACTGAAACACATGCACTTTTAAACAGAGCAAGTATAAAACAAGTGTACAAATCTGTAATAAGTCAAACTTTATTGTAAACCATTATACAATGTAATTACATCAGATACCCTTAAAAGTTAAAGGTAACACCACTGATTAAACAATATGGTCCAAACAGAGGGCAGCAGAATACAGCTGTTGGTTTTGCTCACATAGGCTATACTCTGAATTTACTCACAAACAAACCCAACATTCAGTTTGAGACAGATACCCACGCAAGACAAAAACACCTACAAAAGAGTCCCTTTTTTAAAGATACTGCAGTTTTACTTTGTAAAACCATAGTAGTCATTTTCAGTAATTGAACTGGAAACTTTACCTAAAAAAAGTTTGCACGCCTATGCTGTAGATCTACTCTGACTTGACGTGGCTGAACTTACTCGCTTTCATTACTGGTTTCCCCTGTAAAAAGCACAGCAAAGTTGCAAACATGGGTTAGTCAAGCACAGTGGCAGAAATTCCGAGTGATGCTCGGCCCCCGGCAGAGCGCGAGAGCCCACATCTCCCTCCCCAGGATCGGAGCAGACACCTGCCGGAGGGGATCACTTTGCATTGCTTTAATTTGCAACTCAATTTCTGAGTTTTCCCTGAAGAAAAGCTATAGTACATTTTAGTTAGCAACAAGAACATACAGCATTTACCTACTCAAAGTAAGACAAGGGGACCTGAACGTATTAAAGCCAGAACTTGGAAACCACATATTAGACAACACCAGTGTTTTAAGTTTACGCAGATGTGTCACAGGTCAGATACTAGGAACAGTTAATACATTTAGGTTGACCATTTGTAGTAAATTTGATCTCCACCAATACTTCTCTGTCTCTTCTCTAAGTTACAATCCCTTTTTCTTACTTTGGCATATACTACGTAGCTTATTTTCATTAAACAGACTGACTTTTTTTTAAGCACAGCCCGAATTAAACCTTTGCTGTGAGTTGTCCCAATGTCCATTTACCAGGCATAAGTTTCGAATGCCAATTTGAGGATAATGCAGATGTTGTCATCTTGTAATATTATTACTGGATCAACTCTTTATGAAAAATTTATTTTGGACTGTGCTGCCAATACATTTCAACGAACAGTAAGACATAGTGAAGCACTAGGCACATACTTCCTTCTCACACATACAAGTTCTTCAGCCAAGAGCACCCATCCCACCTGTACCTTCTGCAAGAATTCCAATTTTTATCTTGCAAAGAGGAAAACTGTCAATTTCACATTTTCCACCTCTTTCACATGATAACAAGGAATGACTAGGAAAAAAAAAACATTTTTGTTATTGGCTAAGGTTGCGAATAAAATTTTTATCTTAGTAGAGAAGGTTAGAGCTGTTTCTCTCCCTCCGCCCCCTCCCCTCCCCCCCGAAGATATGCTCCTCCTGTTACTACTGTGGTAGTTATAATACTTCTGTCTCTTTGGCTCATAGTGCTTTACTACATCATCTCGCTGGGCATACCAAAATCTCAAAACAAGTGACATTTAAGCACTTTAAGACATGAAAAATTAGGCATTCGTATACCTTTGCTATAACCATCTTCAAGAAACTGCTCCATAGTGCTTTACACTGTTTTGTACTTGGTCAATAACTTTGAGGTCTGCTCAAAACAAATATTTTTACATGATTAAGGCCATAGTTTTATACTGACACTTCACAGATTAAACATGAGACTGGAACTAGAAATAATTCTGATAATTTAAGTTACTGGAGAAGAAGAGGGAAAAGGAAGATAAAAGGAAAGCTCATACAGTTAAATTTGTGTGCGCTGCTCAGTTATCTCTGATGGATGACGAGGACAGCGATGGCTGTGCAGTGGCATGAAGCATGTGTTGAATAGCTTTATTTCACTATCTGAAATAGAACAAATCCTATGCTAAAAAAATAAATGCTGACATCTGTGACAAGAGCCAGTCCTAGTTCTTAAATCCCTTTGGAAAAGTGAGCTGTATGAGACTATTCTGTTGATGGAAATGAATTCCTTGAAGTACTGTGCTTTTGGAGATATGCGCCCTCCCAGTGGTAAATAGTCAAGAGAAGTCACACAATCAATGAAAAAAACAAAAAAACCTGGAACAGAGGCAACACTGATTAGGGACATTTCTCCATACCCCCACCCCCTCATTTCAGAATAACTCAACCTTCCACTGTCATTTGTTTCTAGATTTAGTCTAAAAGAGCAACTGGGTCTAGCGGGAGGTATCTCTGCCCAGGGCAGGGGAGTTGGAACTAGATGGTCTTTAAGGTCCCTTCCAACCCAAACCATTCTATGATTCTAAATAACACTAGTCCTTAAACTTATTGCAGTTATTACATTTCAGTGCACAGTAACAGAGGTCAGTGGCTCAACTAAACTCACAAACGTTTGGTAAAATGTCCCTTCTGGCCAGCTGGACAGGCTGAGGTGTACCTGAAGTCTGGGAACATTGTGTCCACCTCGGCAGCCATGCAGTGAAAAGGAATGCTGGAATAGTGAAAATAAGCACGGGAGCGCACAGTTCAGTATTTACTAAGGCCCAAGAACCCCATTTAAGTGGTCTGGATAACAAATCACATTAAGACCTAGTAAATCTATAAAAAATGTAAAAAAATCTTAAAAAGTTCTGAGCAGTTTTCCAATGAAACTGTTTAGTTTAAGGCTTGGAACATTTCCGATGTCCAGATACTACAACAGATTTGCAATTAAGGTCTGTTGTCACCTCTTTGACACATTGCCTTGTCCTGCACAAGGTTTAACTACGCAAGGAAAGCCGTCAGAAACAATCATTTAAAAAAAATACGCAAAGCAAAAGGATGTCACTGAAGACATGTCTGCTAGGTTTCAGATAAGCACATGTTATCAAAAGACAGACACTGAAAATGACAAAAATTCTGTAGTAACAACTGTATTATACCTCTCAAGGTTTTTTTTTTTTACTCACTACTAAAGAATAATAAGAATAATCAGACTTTATGGAAATTAAGCAGGAGATATTATTATTTTTTTTAAGCGTATTAAATAGAAGATTGTTTTCTCAACAAAAAACAAGGGACAGAATTATTTGCAATACTGTAGCACAACTGTTTCAGTCAGATCACAGTCCAGCACTGCAGGGAAAAGTACAAGAAATGTTCCGTCTCTTTTGGGTCATTTGAGAGGTATGCACAAGAGACTTGCACAAACAGAAATAATTAGTGTCATCCATAGTTACTCATTTCACAAATAACCTATCACAACAGATTTTTGTTATACACTAAAGTGCACGTTTGTCAAATATGCAAACACCACCTCCTATTTAAAAAAAAAAAAAGGTATTTTCAAATTATGTGGTCAAAAACACATTTAGGACTGCATTTTTAGTGATATTTGGTGACTTCAGCAGTGACAGAGAGCTTTTCCCTTTGCAATCCCTTTGTCTTAAACCAGGACACAAGGATAAATAAGATTTTCACTACAAATCTTTTGACCTGTTCTGCACAAAAAAGGGAACTGCACCTTTTTCTCTGACAAAGAGAATCTTTAAATACAACTGTATGAAAATATAACTTAAATATAAAATAGTCAAATAGATTTGAGGAGCCTTGGAAAAAAATCTTTGTTCCACCTATTAGTTCCATAGGTACCCGGTAGCAAGTAAACATTTGTACTTAAAAAAATAATGTTAAGTTACAGCTTGTAACCATAAACTATTCTGCTCTAGGAATTATGCTGCAAAAGCCAGTTTTAGTAATAAAACACACTCCTTTAACTTAGTTGATTCTGATGCCTTTTGGAGAACATCTTAAACTGTATCTGTTTGCTATGATCTTCTCTGAAATGTCAGATACAAATCCCCCCCAGCACCTGGTCCTCAACAACGCTGTGTTTTTCACACATGATGAAAAGACATTCTTGCATAATTGGTCAGTGTGTCTGTAGTGCAACTGGACTGGAAATCTTCCAGCCGACTGCGTTCTGTTGGCAGACTTTGCCTTTAAGTCAGTTTGTATGAAAAGGGAGATGCAATTGCAACATTAAAACCCACTGACTGAAGTTTTTGCCACGAAACCTGCACATACACAGGTCAGGGACGTGTCATACAGGCAGACCAAAACGATGCTTCTTTTTCTTAATGGGCTTTAAGTTGGTCAGTCTACGCAGGTCCTCTTCAGCATCTGATTCCTCCATCTCATCATCTGCTGAAATAAGGATCTAAAAACAAATTATAGCTTCTGAGTAATATGGATCAAAGTCATGCTCTTTCTTTATTCTGCTTTTAACCTTTTACTTTTTTTGTGCTTGCGAAGCACCTTATTACTTGCTCAAGAAAAAGCTTACAGAACACAATTTGGATTTACTGCCAGTACTATCAAACAACGTCACACATCCTATCTGGAACCTCTAGTAAATTTCAAAGAAGGATGCAGGTGTATTAATCTCTACTACAATCACTGATTCTAAACCTAAAGAAGTGATTCCAGCACCTCCACATCAGTGGGGGCGGCTTGTTAAAACAAGAGAGAACATATAAGCTCTCTATCCACACTGGTATATGGCAGTCATTTTATTAAAGAAAACCCCACATAAATAATACTGTCTATAGCGCAGAAAAATTACATTAACCAACTAAAGCTAAAACAACTCAGCTTCAAAGATACCACCCCCATTCTTCAGCTGAACTGAAAACTGCCCACTTAGTATACTTTAGAATAAATTTACGCTAAGGCAAGGATGTAAATACTTCTCCAAAATCAGGCCAGTTGCCTCCACCAGCTTCCTCTCACAATTAGAACGGTTATTAGTTTTATATTCTGTGTGGTTTTTTTTTAGAAGCATTTGTAACACAGTTCACCTGTGACATTTAAATATATCCTTATGTCTTCCTGCCCATCTAGAAGGAAATTCACTACTATGAGCGGTGCAACGATGCCATTTTTCTTAACTGGTTTTCAACTGCAAATGCTGGGAACTACTGTTAGAGGTACATGCACAGAAAATCAAAGCTAAGTTGAGCAGCGTTACAATGAAATCAATGCCATGAGGGATGAACTGGATTGATATCCATCGATTGCAATAATTAACTCTACGTACTTCTGACTCTGACTCCTCATGTGATGCTGCTCTCCTGTATCGGACTTTACTTCCATTTCTTGAATCTTGTCCTGCTTCCTTTTCTTCAAGTTTAGCTTTTGTCTTCCCTTTCTTCATAAGAAAATTATCTACTACCCAGAACATTAATGCCTGTTAAAGAGAAGGAGGAAGTGACAGTTCAGTATTCTTCGGAGTTGTGTATGTTCATTCGGTCAGTATTTGGACAGAATTAGGAAAGCTTGACAATAATTCTGAATTGGCCAAACAGGTAAAGTATTGTATGGGCATGATGTCACATGGCTTATTACACATGCATGAAGGCTCTAGAACATAGCTACTTTTATCCTTTGTAGAAGAGAAGAAAATAAGAAAAGTAGCTGCTATTCAGAGTGATCACATATTAAACTCTTCATGTAGAACAATTTAGGCAGACATCTCAATCCAACAGACTTTTAGTTCTCAAAGGATAAATTTCACACTTGAACAAATTAAGGACAGAAAAATAATAATTACCAGCAGTTATTAAATGCAAGGACACCCACCACCTCTGGCTCTGGTCCCTAATTCCCAGATTGCTGGAAGAATACACTTTGGGAAGGATAACTGTGCACTTGCCCTTTTCCTCTGCTCCATCATAGGTCAGCCACCATTAGCTATGGCCAGACAAAGGATACCTCACAGCACAGCTATCCTTACACCAACTGTTTCCTAAAACAAATTTCATTGTAATTTAATAGTCTCTATGTCAGTATTTCATTCATTCTACTGAAGTCATCATGCCAAAGAGGTCTATGAGGCATTTCTGCACCTCTCCTGAGCCTGGTTACTTAGTTCAATCAGATTTCAGCTTCATAAAATCTATATATCCAGACATTTCATCCATTCTTTAACACACTTCCCCTTTAAAAATTAATTGAGCACCAAGGTACGCTGTGCTTTAGGGACTGATGTTAATTAATTAACACATGGCAGAAAGATATCCAAGTAGACATCTCACAGAAGCATGCAAGTTGTACTAACATTAACAAAGAAGGGAACTATCAGCATGACGATAGCCAGCTCCAACTGGGGGTTCTCTATGGGATTCAATAAAGCTACCTGTGGAAAGAAAAAAAGATTAAGTTCAGGTCATGGCAGCATGTGCACAGAACTGGATTAGCAAGTGCAGTTGTTCATGTTCTAGCTAATGCTACGGAAATAATTCATATGAACCAAAAAAGGGCAGCTTTGTAGAAAAGGAAAGTACTTAGGGCAGCTTATAAATCACCACAGATAGGTGGGGCTGGCGAGAAACTGATCTCTGCCATTTGTGTTTACAGAGGTCTGAGGAGCTACATTAGAATCATCTTGAACACTTAAGAGCTACATGCTCCACAGGAACTTGTTTTCAATTCCATCTTTAGGAAATTTAAACAGACCAGCGTTTCACAACACACACAGTAAGGAGAAGACAGAGTTCCCGAAGTAGTCCAGAGCGTACAACAGGGACTAACTGGTTTTAATGGGCTATAACACCATGCACTACCACTTTGAATATTACGATGCACAGATTCTATAAAAATAAATATTTATTTGATCATCACCGATGGCTTTGCTTATCCATTGCAAATTACTAAACTTCTACACTTTAGATCTATCAACAAGGTCAGGCAAAGAAAATTATTTAAAATACTGTAAGCAGCAATACAAAATAGCTTCAAGTAAGGGTTAAAGACTTAACAAGAGGAAGAACCACTTAGTAGCTTCAAGAGCATTTGGACAAGGAGATAGAGTAAAATTTTATATATTGCAGTATATAAAAACCCTCCAAAATATGACAGGATATTCCTGACAATGGATGCCAGAAAGCCTAATTAACCGTATCCTAACCAAGCCAAAAGAAGGTGCCACTGCCACAGAGTTAAATGGCATCGGCCGTAGACAGTTACGATGCTGGAGCCAAACCAAGAAACACTATTTATTAGAAGTCTATTGCTTTACGGCTTCCGCCCCAAATTCATTTGTCTGCACAATGCTGTGAAAACACAAACCTCTTTCCACTGAGGTATAAGCAGCACTATAATGATGATGGTTTTCTCGAATGTCATAATCATTATGTAGAGAGCACACTGGCCCATCCAAGCACTGCACTGCACTGGGTCCCCTGCAAGAAAGAAGAAAGGTTCAATGCAGGCATAGGGTTGACTTTACTTCACAGTGAACATCTTAGAAGAGCAGTGTGAGATGAGGCAGGGCAGCTATAGCCTCCTTAAGTGCCTTCTCCAGTTGCCTTAGCGCTGCTCCTTCCTCTCCCTCAGCCTCACCCAACTATCAACAAGTATAAGAAATGGAATAAACCAGGACTTTATCCAATTCAGCAGTACCTAGTTATATGCGCACCGATTTACATAATCTGATGAAAGCAAGACACATACAGTTGGATTACATTTGTTTCTCATCAAATTGTTATTTTTGACCCTTTATCATGAAGTTTCTTAAAAGGGAAAACTTAATGGAAACAGGAAGACCGCAAATATTTGAACACAAAAACGTGTATAGACTACTATAGTCTATGAAAGCAAGGTGGGGGGACAGGGGAAGAAAAAAAAAAAAAACCAACCCAGAACAAGGACTGGTACACCTAAGAAGCTTTATAGGCGAGCTTAAAGCAGCACTTCACAACATCTTCAAAGGCAGCTTAAAACTTTTAGCCTGGAGATGAATACTGGGCAATGGAAATTCAGATGCCTTTATGTATTTGTAATGCATAATGAATAGTTGCTACTTCCTTTTCTGGAATGTTTCTGAAAGGCTTTCAGTATTAATACTTGGTAAGAGTCTTGAGACTTCCCGTCTTACTGCTTGCTGCTTAAATGCCACAAAGAGAAATTGATAAATCAGACTGGAGTCCAGATCAAAGGAAAATTCCTAAACAAGTTTTACAGTAAGAGCTAGTGATCCACCCTCAAGAGCTTGAGAGTCCAAGAGGAAAATGGTTAAAATGCTCAAGTTTTACAATTATATACTAGAGTTTATGGCTTCCGTTGTAAAAAAAACAACAGAAAATTTGAAATGGGAAACACCAGTAATTCAAAGTTGAGCAACTGGCATTCTTCTGAAGATACAAAGCCTGAGTTAAGTTTAAGAATTAAATTTTAGCAATTTATTTCTGTACTCCACATTTTTATTAGCACTCTCTAGTTTTCTTCATTAACTAGCAAACAGGAAAAAAAGAACTAAATCTAGCTTTAGCTACAGACTACTATTGAAACTTTACCGATTTATTCTAAGCTCTTTTCAAATCTGCATTTAATTCCTAAAAGCAAAGGCAGCGATAGCAATTTTGCATCTATTCCAACTCTGCCCCGTGAGATTCTGAATGTCCAAAAATTATGAAACTCTGTATTAAGAGTATTGTGCACTATCACCAATGAATGTTTTGTTCCATGATGTTGTTGTGGGGAGGGGCACTGTTTTTTTGGTACATGACTGAAATTAGAAGTTGTGTATATTAAATTCCACTAGAGGATTTTTGTGTGCCCTACTGCATCGACCAAATTATCTCTCAGCTCTAATTAAAAATGGGGAGAAGAGGGATGCTGTCTGCTTTGAATTTACCAAGTCTTTTGACAGTCTCCCAATAGCAACTTTGTAGAAAAGCTGAGGTGTTATATACCAATGGCTGGATGTACAATTCTGACATAAAGGAAAAAGGCTTTCACAATGCGAGTGGTTAAGCACTAGAGTAAGTTGTTCAAAGGGATTCTTAAATCTCAAACCATAGATAAATTAAAGACTGGACTGGACCACCTCTCCTGAACAACCTGCTTTAACTTTGAAGGTAACCCTGCTTTGAGCAAGAGGTTGGCTTATACGACCACTGGAGACCCTTTCCAACCAATTTTTTACTATGATTTTATAACCTATGCAATTCAAGGGAAAAACCAGAAGTTAATAACATCACCACACCCAGGAGCTGTTCCCAAGAATATTTGGGATATTTGTAAGTTCAAAGAATCAGTACACAAACTCAAATTAGAACTTTAAAGTTAATGTTGAAGCCGTAAACTCTAATTTAATTTCTAGCATCTCTGACAGTCTCTCTTGAATTCTGATTTTATACCTGTCATGTATAAATTGCAAGTCTAGAATAAACTAGCAATTCAATAGAAATCTTGTTACTGCAAGAAAAGTGCATTAAGACTGAAACTGAAAAATTTTGAATCCTGAGTGACAACTGCAGCAGCATTTTTTAAAAATGCTCTGCAATGAAAAACTAGTCTAGGCTAGTGTATGCTATTGTCAGCAGCCACTTTGTAGAAGCACATTTGTAGACAGCTCTCAAACAAAATAGCTGAGATTCCTCTATCCTGTAACTTCTCTCCATTCTTCAAATCCTGAGAAATATTCTTAAGAAAATGCCAACTCACAGAACTACTCCAAAATAAATTTTAAAACGTTTTAAAATAAGTGCTATCTATCCTGTATGGCTATAAATAAGTTGCTCTGCAAGTTGCAAACAAAGAGCCAGAGAGAATGATGCATCAAATACAATTTCTAAGCTTTGCCATCTGAGAAGCAAAGACAAGCAAAGAGACCAGGGCACGATTTAGTTGCCGAGAGTTCATTGTCACCAAGAGGGGTTTAGTCACCTGTTTGCTACTCACAGCAGCTAAAGTAGCCTAAGACAAGAAGGGAAGGAGAACGCAGGGAACATTCTTTTCAGTATAGATCATGACTGCTTTTCTCCTCTTTACGTCCTCAAATAGACTAATTGATTCTGCACTTCCATTAAAATCCAGCTGCTGATGTAATGAATCTGAACATACAAACTTAGAAATATGAATACAAATTAAATAAAGAGAAATTCTGGCATAAAAAAGCCCTTGAGGGAGCGTCATGCTACTTTGTTTGTGAATCAGCGTGCAGTGCTGTTTTTGCTGTACAAAGAGGAATCATTTATGAATGCTGATATTTCAGTACCCATTCTTTCCTTGAGGCATCTATGCTTAAAAACTATCCTCCATATAAAGAAGAGGCTTTTAAAACCGGCAGGACATTGCTATTTTTGTGACAGCTTCAAGTAATGAATCACCAGGGATCAAGTAATAGAGCTAAGAAGGGAAATGAGCTCACAGTGAGAATTAACTTGAGACAAATGATTATTTAGGCTCTAGAAACACAAACAACATCGCTCAATGACAAGAAGAGACTGGGAAGGGGGGGCTTGTTTGTTTTCTTACACTTGCAAACAAACTGAAATCACACTGATCTCCAAGCTGAGGACTCGACTTTACTGCTTCTGATAAAATGCCACAAGTCTCTGATACCTTTCAGTGAGCAGACACCTCACCACCCACATAAGCTAAACATCCATGCTTAACTTCAAAATATTATGTCTAAACACAGTCGTGACCCCAAAGGACTGCATTTTAGTCCCCTCGTCTACCCTACTTAATTATTTTAAAGAATCTTACAAAAAACAAGACAAAAGTTTCTTGGGGCTAAAGTGAAAAATTTTAAGTAAAATGCTAATATGAAGGTTTGCACTTCAGAAACTAGAGCAGTATGTAACAGAAGAGGGCAGCAAACAAGCCAATGAAAATTGTCCTTTTTAGACAGATTTCTTACATGGGGTCTAACCTTACTGCAGAGCCATTACTAATAACTTTCCATCTGCTTTCTAGGTCCCTCTATACCATAAACCTCTCCCACATGATTAATGGCAACACAGATTCACAATACGCTTTTTAATAGTGCTTCCAATAGCTTGATTAAGAAACCAACACACTAAAGTCAAGACAGCACATTAATGAAGATTCAGAGAAGAAAGTTAGCCACTAATCAAATGATTTGATATTGGAAAGAACAACTAGGTAAAGAGGACTTCTGTAATTTCATACATCGCTTATACACACACATACACAGAGAAGAAATACTTGATAAACAAGCTTAGGCATTTCAGCTCCCCTTACTCAAAACGACAATAACGGGTCACTCACAGACCATCTCCACAGCATAATGCAAGTAACAAGTCCATTTGTTGATTTTAAGAGCTTAGTTACTGCAGTCACACATGCCTCATAACTAACTAGAATAAAAACGGCTTCATTTTGGAAGTCAATAAGAGAAAGAGACAAATTTCAGGAGAGTGAATATACTCCTCCCATCTTCCCGTTCACACAGACCGCTTATTATTAAAAGGACATTAAAATGGGCGAGAACAGATTATACAAGAAAAGACAGAATGCTGTTAGGAAGAAACCAAATCTAGTATTTGACATGATTACAAGTACCAACCCATAATTGTAATAGACACGCCAAGTGTTTTGGTTTTTTTTTTTTTTCCTCTGAGTGGAAAGCCAGTTTTATATGGGCTGAAAGCTGTTCAAACATCTTTAAATGGCTTCAAGCCAAATCAACAATCAGAAAAAGGGACTTTGGGCAATAGCTCAGTCAAAGCTCAGTCAGAAGGTACAGCTCAGCAATGTCTCAGCTCTTTCCTTGCCCTTTTCCCTTCCCTGGGCACTGATGCTTACCGAATCCCTTAGAGACCCAAGTCTGGGGACTGATCTGGAGGAACTATTTACTCTTCTACATATGGTGAATTTTTGGATGGTTTAGCACTCTGAAACAGTTCCCTGAAGAGTCAGATGTGCACCAGTCCAAGGAAAAGAGTGGAAATATTGGACTGTGGCACGTGGGAAAAAACAAAAAGTGGATAAACAGGGTTGTGGCAGTGCTGATTTAAATAGCTAAAACTGTCCTAAACTCTACCCTAAAAGATACACATTAAATATACATAAATCTAACAAAAGATGCCCTACTGGTATAGGCAGTTATTTTTCCTAAGATAGATGCTTGCCATCATCTCTATTTTAAAACTCTGACATTAAAGCAAATAGCATTTAATGCCATTTGATTTAATTGTAAAGTTCCTAAGCTTTTAAAGTACTTCTACTTGACAAGGCCTTTATTTATTTATTCTTAATTCCATCCGTCACTTAGAATCATTAAAAAAAGAAACTTACAAAACAAAAAAAACTACCAATGATAATTATGAAACTGCTATAAAAGCTTTTACTGTGTTAGGTAAACATTATTTTAACTTTATTTTTCCAAACCAGAGGTTTTGTTTGTTTTTCTCTCTGATGAAGAGCCATAGCTCTCTTCTAAGGCAACTTCTCTCCTATTCCTATCTCAAAGAGCACCAAATGCAATTTTCAGCACCTACACAGAACTTCCATTGCCAACCAGACAGACTAAGCAATCTGAAAATAACAGGTTGCACAGAACTGAATGCTGATGTTGAGTATGTGTGATACCCAACTGCATCTGCAAATCCACATATTCTGTAGTTCAGTGGACTTCTGCGGCTAATGTAATGGAAGATGAAACCCACAACTTCACATCACTAGTCTGTCCCTCAGCCTGTACGAAAGACATATGCATTTTTTATCAATGATACAAGCCTTATGTGCAGGAGTTTGAGTGATTGTTACTCGAGGACAAGCACAGGCCTTCTTGCCATTCTCTTCACTGAAGGTACGTGGTTGTTTAAAGAGGGCTGGCAGAACTCTTAGTCCATATCTTCTAACAACGGCACGTGGTTCAGTGAAAGCTTTACTAGAAAATGACCTTCCAGCTATTGTTTATTTAGAAGTGTTTCAGAGTAACTTTATCACACTGTTATTTTTTCCATGAGATTAGTCAATATCGTAATTTGTTCAATCACTCCTAAAACAATAAATACTCAAGCAGTTGTTCCAAACTCACTAAATGCTTAGAGACTTGTTGAGGTTCCTAACACAGAAGGTAAGGTACATGCTGAGATACAGAACTTAAAAGAAGCCTCATGACAAATGAAATATTAAAATGACCACCATAATAATTGTATAATGATTTTAAGATGAGTTAACGACCAACTGAAATATTGTGAGACTCTATCCTGAAAATAATTTCAGTGCAAGAACAGAAACATTTACCATATTCACCAAAGCGAAGGGACTCCCACTGCTGCCACTCCACAATGCTGCTGACTACACGTATCCCAATGTAGATTAACAGCATTCCTAATGTGGCATCTAACAAGAAGTTGATAAGGTACCTGAAAAGAAAAAGGTAAAAGAAAATAAGAAGCAAGGGTCCATTTTCTACAAGTTCAATGTCTTTTAATACTACGATTGATAAAAGATCTGTATATATGTTGAGAAGCTAGAGTATTGAGAATAATCATTTACCCACTTCTGTAATAATATAATTACCCTAAAATTTAAATAGTTTTAGAAGACTCTCTATATTTTTTTTTCTGCCCTTAGAGTTAAGCTTCAACTTCTATTTTCATGAATTCTGGTGCGTGCATGTGAATACTGTACAGAAACTCCAATATTCATTTTACTCCTTTAAATTAAAACCAGATTTCCTTTTTAAAATTGCTAAGTTCATTCTGCATGGAAAAAAAGTATTTGAATAAAACCAAAAGACTAAATAGAAAAGGAATAAAAAGAAAAGTTATCCTAAAGACACAAGGAATTTGAAGGTAAAAAAACCCAACCCAAAACACTCTTATTCCTGGGGGAAAGACTAGACAGTTTTTCTTGCTCAAGGGAGCCCCCTCCCAGCCTCAAGAAGGAAGGATGAGCACTGGAACACCACCCCTAGAGAGCACAGTCACTATCTAGGTCAAATTTCAACTTAGTGTCAGGAAAAAAAACTTTTTACTTTTTTGCACTTCAGTTCTTGTCCAATAAACACTTGAAATAATCAGGAACAAGCCTTCCCAGAAAAAGAACAATAAAACAAACCACCCTTCAGTAGACATGCAACTGCTGCAGTACTGATTTTATTGTTTCAAGGAGAGCTTCTGGGATCTTACCTATGCTTCAAGAAACTACAGACTACTGTCGGTTTCAAATTAATTCTTTGGCTCATTAAATGGTACAGCTGAAATTCAGAGCATTTTATAAGTCAGTTTAGTTTATTTGTTATCACCAATTTTAGCTAAACAAAACAGCAGCTGAGAAAGAGCCAAATAGAAGACACATATAAATCCCTGTTACTGAGTTTCTTATTTGGTAATTTCAAATACTTAAGGTAAGCTCTAGAGTTTACAGAAACTTATCTTCAGGGATAAAAAAAGCAAATCAGAGACTTGTGGGTGTCTGCTGGCTGCAGAGAGAAATCCATGTAGACAAAACAGTATCAGAAACAGGAAAGCAAAGACAGCATACATGTATTCAAAACAGTAGAGTTGTTCTGACCCTCAAAATCCCATTCAAGAACAGCTCAAAAATAAAAATGAAGCGGGTGTGTCTCAATTCAGCCAAGACTGACCCATAAACTTTCTAAAAAATAGTTATTTTCTAATAGTTGTGTGTCAAACCAGAGTTTTAATGAACTTCGTATTAGACAAACATTAAGATCAAAGTTTAGAGTTTGGCAGAGGCAACTCGGCAATTACAAGTCTACACAAGTCATTTTAAGGCCACAAGGGGCTGCTGTAAGTCTGTAGGAGGAAGGCAGCCATCAGGAGCAGGGAGAAGAGCTGTGCCAACACCTATTTCACATCACGTTAGGGCTCACAGCGCAGGCGGTGTGTGCGCGATATTCCCCAGCACATCAGGCTCACTACGTGTAGGCAACCAGCTGGCCCCACGCCGTGCTGCAGTAGCCCCTCTGCTCACCTGTAACCCCTGCTCGGGCACCAACAGCACCCCAACGAGCTGCTGCCCCTCAGATCCACGCATCTGACTCAGAGCTCAGTGATTGAAAGGCTGGGGTTCACACAAGCTTCCCCGTGTACCGCATACAGCCAGCCCAGTACCCCGCTCTACAGAGGAGAACGCCGTTTGCTTTACCTGTGTAACATTCTTCAAACAACCACCTGTCTATCGAGGTGTTTTAACAGATGTTTTATCAGCTTTGATATTATCACCTACCTGCCTGAATTACAGCACTACGCTCCAAAGCTAACAAACGACAACTTCCACTTGTAGTTCTTTCCAAGCTTTGAACCACAATGTTTTCTAAAACTGCATTTTCTGGTCTCGTTCTAAAAATAACCCAAAAACTACAAAACAGGAAAGAACAGAAAGCTATTCATGTTTGAACTTGCTGAGTAAAATTATTATTTAAATTCACAGACAGAAACGTTGCTTTAGCTCACTGATTTTGACTCACTTGCACACTTTAGATATATTTTTCCTCAAGAGAGGACAAGTGGCTTTGGTTGATACAACATGCTATTTATTCTGCTACCACGGAGGACCTGCACCCTTATCTGGAAAGTGATACAGCTCCACACTGAAATTTCTGTTATCCTGAGAACAGCAAATAACTGCCTCTACCTCACCCTCTCACTTGTTTTGTGTCACCTTACACTTCCATGAAACGTAGTATTTAAAAATAGTTATATAGACTATATTAAAATATGCAGAAGAAAACACGTTAGCAAACCTTTTATCTTGAAAACTCAGTACACAGCACAAAGTTATTTTTAATTTTAAAATATTGTAAATAAACTATTGAGCTTTAGCTTTAAACACTGGCAATTTTACACATGCTTTGGTTAGCTTACACAAACATATACTTTAATATAGAAAAATTGAATGAAAGTAATTTGCGCCTGCCAGTTTTACAATCTATCAGGAAATTCTTAAATCAGCAAGCAAGGAAAATCCTACAATGATGCCTGGTATTATTGAAACTGTCATAATTACAACCTAAACTTTACAGTTAGTGTGTTAAAATAAACAGAATTTTCCCTACCAAAATGCTTTGTGACGAGAAGAGAAAAGCAGTGTTTTATTTGCACAGTTATAGCATGTAGGAACACAAAAGAAACCAAGGAGGAACAAGGGAAATAAAACAGGCTTGTGAAGCAACACAAGCATATTCCTCGAGCTGTGTAGCTCCTTTGTTTACCAAAGGACAACAGTGAGCAGATGCCATTGAAGGAACCGGATTGGTTTTAAAGGGCAAATTACTAGGCTTTTAAAACTAATTTCACAGCTTCTATTGCCAGGAACGTGTAAGCTTTTTTGAGCATGAGCTCTATCAAGAACAAACCCAAACAATTACCATTTGCTTCAGGAGCTCCTGACAGGGTCTTAGTCATAAAATCTTCAGGTTTAATATACTACACTGAAATGCTTATCTACTTAGTCACACTGCTCCAAGCGTGACATTGCAAAATTAATTTTTGTACTAACTGCCTGGGTACCTAGCAAGATTTCCTGCTCTTAACAAAATGAAAATAATACTGCAACAGCTAATGTAAGTTTTAGAAAAAAATACAAGCAAGAATGATTTTTACTAAATATCCCTGAAAGCAATCTGAATTTATATTAAAGCCTTGCTGCAGCGAATAGTGCAGCCTGAGGTCAATGCCCACCACTTTATCCTCATTTCCTTTGGTCCCTAGCACCTCCTTCAGTGAACAGCCTCATATTACACTGTGCATCCCAAGTCCTCACTCATTAACTGAGGAGGGGAAGCAGTAGTAAATTTATCCTTGGTCTAAAATATCTATATACAGCCCAGAAAAAGCTTTCCCAGGTTCCGCCAAGCCAGGAACTAAAAGAGCACAACTCTGATCCTTGATTAACTAAGCTTAAACCACAGGTTTCTGAAAGGGATTGATTTCTACCATGAAAATTGGTTTCTCAGCTCTATTTTCCATTACCATACATACACCCTCAAATTCAACTGCAGAACTACCAGAAAGACCAATTATCATGAAATTTAACACTCACAGTGAACAAGGGTCTTCTTCTGTAAGGTCTGATAAATAGACATTTGCAAAGTGGATGAACAACATCCCTATGGCTTGCTTAGAAGTATCTAAAAACCTGTAAAGGAGTAAAAACAGTTTTTAAGACACACAAAACTGTTTGCAAAACAGCCAGACATTGCAAATTTATTTTAATTAAAATTCCAACTCAATTATTAATTTTTTTCTTCAAATGAGAACACCAGAGTGATGACGTGACATGGTATTTAGCTTATTTAACAATGTTCCATTTTAAATGCCCCCCCCCCTTTTTTTTTTTTAACTTGAATATTGCTAACAATAAACGGAATCATACTAACTTGAAACCTTACCACTGTGATTTTAAAGTCTAGAGATATCCTCTTGGTATCATATGCATTATCCAAGAGCTAATCCTCACTAAACCTTGCTAAGTCTTTAATAACCTCCTGTAAACACTGAGTATCCCGGCCTCGCTAGATATTTCAGTCCTTTTATGTTTATGCCTTTTTAGCAAGTTTATAGCACAGACAAAAATAAAATCCTCATCATGTGCTTGTTCACGAAGAATTTAATAGCTGGCTAATGACTCCCTTATCTATAGTATTTTGCTAAAAAGCCAACATATTTTTCACCTGAAAGCATTAAGTGGTCTCGCTGAATTTTATCTAAAGTACAACAGCTTAGACCCCGCTGCAAAAGAATTGCAACCTTGAAAGCATTATCTCCAAAGCAGATGCCAGAGTTAGACAGAAAATAGTTCACTGGGAAAATACAGGGAAAATACCAAAACCTACTTAGGTACTGATTCACTACAGACTCCAGCTCTTACCATTCTTTTATCATCATCCTTTGCACAAAACCAAAACTTCCAGTGGATGTTTTATTAAACATTGTGTGTAGGAACCATGTCAAAAGCACTCTGTAGACAAGACTGGGTTCTTCACACAGGCCAACACCCATTTTGCCTGTTGTTTCACTGTCTAAAAAGAGCCAAACACCCCAACAGATCCAAACAACATTTTATGCCCGAATTCATCCTTCCTTCCTGAGAATTTTGTCTCAAACTTTATTCTCTTGCATTCCTTTCACGACACAGAGAGCAGCGTGTTGGAGACGAGGCAGGAAGCCAGAGAGTTTCTTATCAGTACACTACACCATACATAAAAATAATCAAGTCCCAGAACAGGATTCTTAGCTTAAAAATTAAAGGCTTTCACTGCACTACTGAGAATTTCAGGGTGAGGTAGACTGTAGTACACAAAGATTTTGCATTTAGTGTTCACATAAAATAAAGGTCAGGATTAGTTATGAAAAGCAGCATTGTATAAAATAATTTTAAACCACTGGAGTCTTCAACAACTGGTACAACAGCTTAACATTTACACCAGCCTCAGAACTAGCACAGGTTATGTTGGCATTGCTACAATCCAACAACTTTTAAAAAGTAATAATAACAAATATACTTTTTATACCTTGTATTCTTTTATGGCCTATGTATTTATATCTTTTACCATACTGTTTTCTATCTTATATGTAGTAGGATAGCTACAGAACATGGCATTTTGTTTAAGCCCAGCTGATAACTACTTGTAAGCTTAGCTCTAAGTTTGCCGATGTTCGTGTGCATCTTAGGGCAACTGCAAGTTTCCACCTTTAGGAGGAAGCACAACTTGAAGCTTTATGTCTAAACACACATCTTTGTAGAGATTCCTGGAAGTGTTTAGTAAGAAAGAACAGAAGGTAACATTTCATTGACTCACATATTTTGGTAACTTTTTTGTTTCTCACTCTCAATCACCAATTTCTTGTCACACAAACAATCATTCCTTCAATTTCTAAAACAGGCAAGAAAAAACATATGTAAGAGCAAAGGATGGAGAAACATACCATATCCTCCAGGGACGTCTTTCATGCTTTGGTTCTCTGAAGCGTTTTACTGAGGAAAAAAAAAAAAAGCAAAATTGAAGATAATCAGCAACTCCCAAACCAAGAAAAATATAGAAAAGTAACAGCAAATCATCTTGCAGAAAAGTTACATTCTTTGATAAATTAGGTCTTACACAACTGCATTTCACTTTATCAATCTCTAAGGATACATTTTTAAAGAACCCGGCTCCCTTCCATCACCTTCAGGTTCCTACAGATCCATCGTCTGACTGCCAATACACCTCATATGAAAAAATAATCTATTACTGACCACCCTTTCATTGGGCTTAGCTTTTATGACCACCCATCCAGAAAATTTAATTTCCGATAGTAAAGCAGGTATTAGAAAAAGACATTTCCTTTGCTCACTGGAGACCAAAAGTCAAATTGGAAAGTATTCTCGCAATATAGGGGCAATCTATAATATTAGAAATAAATCCAGTGAATTAGTAACAGGACAAATATATTCTCTGACAAGGTATATTTATTTTATGGAAAACAAATTAGACTTTTGAGGGAAAACAGAATTGCAAAAGGAAAGCAGGACAGATTTTTTTTGTCAGATAATCCCCTCACAAAAAGGTTGATACTTGTTAACATATTAAAACCCCCCCAAAATCCAGTATTCAATTAACACTAACTATAAAAAGGCAAAAAAAAAAAAATTGACAGTTTCAATCTTTATACAGCTTATAAAACAAATTGTTTGGCTGACAGGAGGCTCCTCTGCACACCCACAAAGGAGCACCAAGACAATGGCAGGGGGAGCCCAAATCACACCCCGCCCAGCTACTCCCAGGTCCACCCCAGGAGCCACCAGCCCATCTCAGGTCCAGCCCCACAAGCCCAGAGGAGCAGAAGCCCAGAGGCAGATGGGGGAACATAAATTACAGACTGGGAGGAAGGGATGGCTGTCCCAGGAGAGCCTCAGCTCCACCAGACAGAGGTGACATCCATCCCAGGGAGCCAGATCTGGAGCACCTTTGGGAGAGAGGTGGTCAGTCATCAGGGTACAGGACACGTATGGGATGCAGGAGAAGAGCATTTTGGGACTGCACAAGACTTACTATGGCTTGTTTAGGGAAGGAACCAAAAGCAGGGAAAGGGAAGGATGTAGATGACTCAAGGAGGAACAAGTGTCCACGGCAAGGGGTTGGAACTAGATGATCTTTAAGGTCCCTTCCAACTCAAACCATTCTATAATTCTGTGGTAAAATAGAGGGATAAGGGGATACAAGCAGTCGCTCAAACAAATAACCAGTGTCTGGTCCATACACTTGTACTGTCTGATCTGCATTTTTTTTCTACCTTCTTAGGAAATCCCATTTCTAACTCTTTCCGAGCAAGAAAACCTTTTTTCCCACTGGGATCACATGTTGAGCCCTGCCACAGGTGGGACCTGGGGCACGGAACCGCAGCAGCCTCACCTCTGCCGGCCCTGGCCTAATGCCGTAACACAGAATTATTTTCTCTTATAGCTGCAAGATACCAATGCCTTATATATCCCAAAGACAGACCAAAGATAACAGGGTAATGGAAAACCTCTCCACTAATGATGTGTTTTACGTAAGAGTTTTACTTCCTCCTTCTGTCCAAAGTTCAGTGTCACTCACCAGTTCCTTCAACATAAGTCTTGAAAAATAATTATTTAGGCTTTTATTTCAGAAACTCTCTCTTAAAAATAAAAAAATAAAAAAAATTTAGGCCCCAATTCCCCTCTTCTTCCTCAACTTCCAGAAATTCTGTCTTAAAAGGCACAAAGCATAGCAGATATAGGTCAGGCAAAACATCAATAACTATTTAAACCTGCTTCTCCAGATATTAGATGATGAATTTAAGTTGCAAGTAGGATGCTGTATACAATAACACTTACCTAACTTACAAGCCTTTAAAACACACTTTGGTTTATGAACCAACCAACAACTTTTTCACAAGGAAGGCAATTTTCCTCAAAGCCAACCATCTTCATACAACACAGCATTAATACGATTACCCAAATGCCTTAAAATAGATAAATAAATAAAAATTCACCTCCAAGGTGGAGTGGCAGCATTTGCAGGGAGCACCAAGCTAACAATGTGCCATTTTACTGTCTGTCCTGTTACTGCTTCTAACAGCAGAAAGTGTTTCACCCTCATATAATACAACCATAAGAAATTAAAAAGTGACAAGAGGAAAAGACTGTACATTTACACCAAAGATAAAGTTGTAATAGCAACGTTTGCCAGCAGTTTTCTCTGTGAACAGCATGCCATAAATATAAAACTTCTGTTAAAAATGAGCAACCCCCAGCTAAATCAACCAGTTTGCTGTTTACAACAAGTTGTCCCCAGTCACACTATGGATTACTTTAATTATTGTCACTTTTGCACAACAACAGGAAGCCACAAAGCATCACCAAATAAATGCAAGAAACAGAAGTTTCAACTTACTCTGGAGTTTGTGCAAGACGTTTTTCTGCAGACAAAATAGAAATTAAACTGGTAAGATTTGCATAGTTTGGGGGAGGGGGGGGAATTCCAAGTTCAGGCTTTTCTCTGTCATTACTGAGAAGAAGTTGTATAAGCCCGTGGACTCATTCTTTCTCTGAAGTAGTCATTAAAAATAGCTTTGGAAGAGGATATTCAAAACCAATTCAAACAAGAGTGTTTCAAATTGTATCCATACTGAGAAAAGACCTTCAGAAGGTCTGTGTTTCCCAGCCAATTCTGAAAACATAACATTTAATTTGATTTAATGTTAAACGGAAGAGTTAACTTTGAAAGCCTCTACAAATGTCTTTTGGGAATGTATTAAATGCCTGATCACACCACAAACTTCTACCCCCTCCAAATGAAACGAGACAATCTGTTTAAAGGCTTTAGGAGCTGCCACCTGATGAATATGTATCTGTACACGTGAAAGCCCAGTAGAGCCATACGAAACAGGGCTTTTTTTTTTTCTCAGCTTGGTTTCTTGCAGCTCTGTGTCTGTGAACATCAGGTATTTCTGACACACGTGGCTATTGCCAGCTATTTTCCTACATGCAGTACCGGGATTACGCTGCCTTCCCAGCACAATATACTACCCCAGCAGAGTAGTTTGGGTTCAGAGCAATTTAATTTCTCCCCTAGTGAGGGAATAGTCTTTTCTGTGCGGCTACAGAGAGCTGGGGCCTTCCCAGTGAGGAAACTGAGCAAAACACCCCCAGGCTGTAGATAACCACACTGCTGAGCTCAGCACCCGTAGCACGCTTGCTATTAATAAATTAGTTTTGCAACCAAAAACCGGCACTTTTTTTTTTTTCCCTTCAAACAAAGCTTCTGTAAATTTTTTAAGCATCTATCAATTTGGGGGAGGGGAAAGCAACTCTTCCCCTTGCCCTCCCCCCAAAATATGTCACGATAGTTAGATGGGCTCAGTCTCTCTTGGCAGCCTGTGCTGCCTCAGCGTAAGGAGGGGGACGTGTGCCGGTGCGTGTGTCAGCTGCCAGATGGGTCTCAATCTGCCAGCTCCGCACCGCCAGGAGCTGCTGCCGCCCCATATGCTTCCATTCAGAGCGCGGTACTCGCGCTAGCAAGAATTCACCATATTTAATATTAATTAACTAATAACGTTCAGAATTTCACCCTGAATTATAAATGAAGGAAGAAGTGCCGCTTGTTTATACATTCAACGCCAGGATTTTTCAGGGAAGGAAATAAAAGCACTTCTGCCAACGAGCGTGTGAGCTGCCAGATGGACAGATAATAGATAAGCGTAGAAGGCAGAGCATCGCTAATGCAGAATTCAAGTTCATTAAATTGTCTTCCCGTTTCATTGAAATTCTAGGAATAATTAACACTGGAGTACTGTGGAAGGGTTTCTAACAGTTACTTTAACACAGGAGTTTAGCAATCAGTATTCCAGGAAACTGAAGCCTTACAGGGAAGAATAAAGGCCATATATAAGAACAGAGACGAGAAATAAAGTAAAAGGTCTCCAAAGTGTCAATATGAAAAGCAACACTTGAATCTGTACTTGGAATTCAACCTCTCCTCCTCTCCCTCCTTCACCCTCTCAAAAAGTCCCACAGGAAATATTTTGCTGATGTGAAGTAACTTCAACACGCACTTCAGAACTTCAAGTTTCTGAGTGGCCGCTCTTGTACCAGCTCAAAACTGCCCCAACTCAAATGTTTGAAGTGTTTCTACGTGTCATGTATTGGTGCATTGCTTAGACACACGTTCTGGCAGTTCACAGTAAGAATATTTCTGATCCAAAATAAAGATCTAAGAATATTTATCTAGATCATTAATTTGAAATTCAAAGAAAGGAAAATAAGCTGAAGAATATTCAACATGTTTGATGCCCTCTGCAGCCGTACTACAATAACTGCTCTTCTGAGCAGAGAACAGGGAATTTCACCTGTATTTCCAGTGCTGCTCAAACTTTTTCAAAAACAGGTCAAAGAGAAACTACATGACAAAACACTTCATTTCATAAACCTCCTACACATTTCTGTCATCAGACCTCAGCAAAGCACCAGCTGAGCTAGCCAAACAGAAGAAGAAAGCAAAAGGAGGAAAGGTTAGGGAGGATAAGATCACGTTCACACCTCACACACACAAACCTGGCCCTTCTCGCAGATCCACAAGCAACTGGCACGAGGAAACGGCCACAAGTTGCAGCCAGAGAAATTCCAATTCAACAGAAGTAAAAAGTTTCCCATGAGAGCAATTAAACTCTGTGAGAAGTTGGCCAGAGAGGGGGCAGTGACTTCAGTCTCATAGACCTTGAAAATGCATCTGGACGATGCTTCAAGCAAAGGGACATCGGCTGGCCCTGCTCCGAGCAGGAGGCGGGAGGAGGTGACATTTGGGGTCCCTTCCAGCAAAAATTGGTCTGTAAGTCTAAAAATCATCTGTCCGTGACATGGTACTTAAAAGCTCCAAGATTTGAGCCAATGACCAAAATACAGCTAACTAACCTCCCCCTACTCTGCAGATTGAGCTTCCACACCACTGTCATGTTATACCATGAGAGCGTTGAATCTCCTCCAGCAGGTTGGCTTTGCTGGGCTTCCCAAATAACATGTTGCAACCAGAGAAATCCTCTAACACAGCCCTCACAGTGCAGGACTGATGTGATTTGAATTGTTACTTTCATATTGATTCACATGGTTTCCCACATTGAAGACAGGTATTACAGCTTCCCATAGAACGCTAACCTGTGTTAACCCTACGTACTAACTACGTACGTGCAGCTACTCTAAGAGAACTATTTTCAGAACGTTTGGTTATCAGGGGAACATATGCATCGTAAACGTGATCCTGCAATTTCTAACCCTGTAAAAAACTTGCAAAATCAACTACATATGCAGGACAGATTTCAATTTTTTAAAATTCTATTTGGGAAGATTATAAAAAATGCTGTTCTGCTTGCTAATACCAGTGCTTTTCCCACAACAGCGAAAACTGTGTCTGTTATGACTATGTACATGCACGCTAATAATTCCTGAAAATTCAAACTACCATGGAATGGCAACTGTTGGTGAATTTAATGTTATCTGTGACCTTTATTATACGTTTGACCTTACCTCCCTCTTCCACTAAGCAAAGCTTTTAAGAGGCTTGTCTTACAGTTTTCACTTTATCCCCCCACCCTTGTTATTGTCTTGGTAGCAGCAAAGAGGGAGTAAGAAATTACAGATTTCCCTAAAGTAGATTTTTTATTTCTTAGAATGGCTTTACAAGAAACACACCTAATGAGAACAGGCTAAAACGATGCCTTACAGAAAGGTACACAAGCATATAAGCCACATATCACTTGATTGCCAAAAGCTTTTTGTCGTTTATGAGCTCTGTGTCATCCTATATTCATAGTTGAAAAAATAAAAAAGGAACATGGCAAGGTGTAAGCTGTGTTTGTTTTAAAGACAGATAATAAACAGTAAATTCACTGTGTTATTAGTAATTCAATGTTTGCCCTACTGCAATTCTTCCTTCTCTTCCTATACCCCATTAACTACAACTAAGACGCTCAAATACAGGATACCCTGAAAGCCCGCTGCTTATTTCCCCATATAAGAACCTCAAAACTCTTCATTATATTTTTGCTTAATGACCTGCTCTTGTCAGCACTTTTGGACACCAATTATACTACAGCAGAAACGACACTGGTCTAGCGCAACTGATTTCCAGCTACATCCAGTGATACAGCTGTACTGGAGAAAGATAACCAGGAACCATGGTTTCTTCAAGATTAAAAAAGTTACGGAGTAACTTACTGAAAGGAAAATTTTGTTCTAGTTTTCCTTGTTAAAGGCTGACAGGCTGTATGAAATGCATGAGTTCACCAGCTTTGCTCCCCTGCAAAAAGGATTTTTAAAACTTCTATAAGATAGAAAGCAGTATTAGCCATGCAAGTATCCAACCTCATTTCTTAATTCCATTGTGTCCCCGGCCTCAGAGATACACGTGTCATTAAGAACCTGTCCATTAAAGATGGTCACCCAGAGAGACCCTTATAGAAACACTGGACACAATAGTTTAATGACCCAGCCAGTCAGTTATTCAAGGACATTGCAAGACTAAGGACCCAGTGTCTGGACAGCCACGCGGTACCTGCAAAACCGCAGATCTTATCCCCATCTCTTCCTTCCAGTGGCATCAGTTGGAGTAATGTTGTGGCTATAGTTTTTAGGCAGCAAAAGCTTTGTGATAGTTAAAGGGGCCTGATGGACACTCTTGGCAGAACAGAGAACAAGGGACCTTGTTCAACTGCAAAGTTAATACACAAGCGCCAAGTGTCAGCCAAGCCCAGCTAGCTCATGACTGGGGCTCTTTTGTCTCAACACAGATGACATAAGATGATGGAAAATGACGTGCCAACACTGGATTTCACATAATTTATCAGATGTGGAGTAGTGGTTTTGCTAGATAAACATTGGAGAATTACAGTTACTGGAAGTTACCTCTGTAAAAACATTTACTTCCCACCTGCTTCCACATCCAAGCCTATCTGTAAGTTGTGTCCCTACAAAGGTTTTGTGATAGCTAAGGGAACAGCTGTCACAGACTGAAGCTCCCCTTTGCAGTGCAGGGGAAGAGAGGACAAATCATCATCAGAAAACAAAAAAAAATAATCCCACAATACTGCTACCTGTGCTTTGGAATATACAGACTACATTGCTGCTTCAGGAAAGGCAGCCAAATGCGTTACCTGAGGTCGCTGAGCTTTTTATTCTTAACATGTACATATTTTAAGCTCAAAAAAATATATTTCCGAATGCTTAGCTTGTAAAGGTTGGCTGGGGGGGGACACAAATGAGTCATATTACCTGTTGAATACAACTCAGTATAAGACAATTTCACCGAGGCTGATCTCATGCATCCTGGCAGCACATGATAGTGTGGTCCTGACAGAAGCATTAACTCAGCTGTCAATAAAGGAAACAAATGTGTCTTAGTAGAGCATGCAGTCCAGACACACCACATCAATAGCCACTGTGATCAAGCTTTTTCCTTTTTTTTTTTTTATTCTTTTTAAAGGTAAAGCCTACTTTTAAAATAGCAAAACTAACTTAGCAGACAAAGAATCAGACCGAAGTTTTCACTCACAATTGCTAACCTATTTAGCAATTGCTAACCTCTCTCAATAGAGAGAGCAGCACTTCAAAGGTCAGAAAACACATCTAATACGCACTATGTAAACAAACGTATTCATCCCTTTACTTCCTGAAAGACATGCCAACACTACAGCTAGACTAAAAATAGAGTTGCACGAAACTGCTTTGTGAACTCTAAGGTAAAGAGCACAAGTAGCTTAGGAAATATTTATCCAAATATTAAAGTTATAAGACAGGATTTGGTCTTAAGAGACAGGCATTTGTTACCCTTGAGTTTAGCGTACGTAGCACTGTTCGGTCAAGGTGTGCTCTGTTTGGAAGGTCACAATAAATCACAGTTTCCCAGCAGTGCCAGAGACGGAAGCACACGCTATTGTTTCCTCAACAGGTATGAGGTAGCTGAAGTAAAGCAAACCTAAGCCTCCAGTACTCGAAGTGCCTGTCAGATTGGCTGTAGAAGTTTAATACAAAGCCCTCTTGCAAATGCCTCTATACTTGGAACCAGGTGTTATCAACCAAACACCTAACAGAAAGAGGTAGGTTGCTAAAGAAAGAGACAGCCCATTCCTACCGTCCGATACATACACCCAGTGAGAGCTGAAAAATAGTCTGCTGTGTTCAAATGGATTTTTTTCCTAGTAAAAATAAGAACCATTTGTGAAACATGAATTATTTAGTACAAAACAAGCAGAATCAATCCATATTAATGTGCACTAAGCAGCAATTTACGATTCACAACACCATTTTCACGCACAGCATTCACAATATCACTCAATAATACATGAAGCTTCCCTAACGTTATTAGGATGACAACTGATATCAATGAACTTTAAGTCGTTCAAGCCGGTTGTTTTAAACCAGCTCTTGGGAACTGACAGAGCTGCCAAAGCACAGCTACAAACTCACTCATCATTCATTAAAATATTCATTAAGCCAGTAACTGTAGCAGTTTTAAAAGCAGAAAGCAAACCCAAAATACAAGTTCCGATAAACCTCAAAAGAACATAAAAGGAAAACCTGCTTGTAGAAGATGATAAACAGCAAAAATATTAAATCAAGGGGGCCAAAGGCAGATATACACTATATGTTCAGAGTCCATTTAAATTCTGAATAGCTTTGCTTACCAGATTCATTCTTCCTAGGCTCCTGAAACTATTGAAGCACTGAATTGCAAGCAAGACACATTTCACATAACACAAACTGCTTTAAAAAGAATGAAAGATACACAGCTTGCTTTCATACATTCTCTTTACACGTGATCAAATATCACAGAAGGAGAGTCAGCAGCCAATTATGTAGAATTCTTTGCTATAATGTATCTAACAACTAGGCATTTACTGCAGAAATTAAATTCCTGAAATAAAGATGAAAACATGTAATAATTTCCATGTGCATGAGCATTCTTCTCAATGATAAAGCTTGTAGAAGCTCTTAACATTTGCCTAAGTTTCATAAAAGCCTCACAACACCAAAACTGAATGGCAGCACTAAAAACACAGTGCCATAAGAAAGCTCAAGTTTTAAAGATCAGATGGAGGAGGGTGGTTTATTTCCCCCCCCTGTTTAATTGTAAAGCTCCTTAGACCATTTCATCTTCTAACATTACAATAAAAGCACTAAACCCCAATGCATATAAAATAACTATATGCTGCTAGTCACACCATCAACCTCCAAACATGGAAGGTGTGCTGGAAGAAGTTGTACAATAGGCGTTTTTTTCCAGCACAATAAATTAAGAGCAACTATTCTAAAAATGAATTAAAATTTTACAGCATAACATCTTCAAAAATTATTAGAGACAGAGGGTATGTGTTGTTAGTTGTGAACTGTTGTTTGCAATTTTGAAGTCATTTTTGTTCCATGGAAAAAACCCCAAGCTGTATTGTTGACAAACGGAAAAAAAAGTAACTAGAGTGGAACAACAAAAAGCAACAGTTGTTTCTGTAAGTATCAACTAAAGGTGACTGGCAAGCCTGTCCAAAATTTATAAGACAAACCCTATAAAACATTATTTGGCTAAATTCTAAGCATTCAAGGCCAGGACAGTGATTTCTTCAGTTATCAAACTGTTGTCAGTCCTTTAAAACTTAAGTGTTAAATTTGAAACCCTTAACATTTCAGGAACTCCTCTCTCTAGTTTACCTCTCACCAACAATTTCTAGTTAATTAAATTAGTTCATCTATTTCACCGGTGTCAAAGGAGCTCAGCAATGGAGAAACCTCTCAAAGGGAAGAGGTGTAGAGATAAACTTCTTGTCACAAATTCTCCTGTCCTGAGCACCTCGCAGCTTACAGGCCAGCTGCCTCCCGAGCTCTCTTTAATGCCTGGTGACCAGATAAACCAAGGAAACACAGCACTGTGCTCCTCCTCTATCAGGTGAGCCAACACACATTAATAACTACAAGAGAAGGAAGGGTTGGTTTTAGTGTATCAGGTAGCCAAAAATGCGATAGAAATTAAGGTCAAAGGAAAAATGTTTCAAATTACAAAAACATGATTATTTAAAATAAAAATAAAAGCAACCTCAGGAGAAAAAACCATCATGAACAATAGAAAAGCCAAGTTTAGTACCTTCCCTGGGATGACCTTTCCCTACTCTAGCTCAGGACTCCTGTGAAGTAACTTACACCTGGAACTATGAACGTGAACCATGAACGTGAGCTATGCGGAACTTCAACTATGAATCCATTTTAGCATGTTTTCATCCTCAACTTTCATTAATTATGACAGGTATGTACGAGACTGTGACAACGAATAAATGTAAAATGTGTGATTCAGGGTCAGTGGTAGAAAAACAGGTCTTCAGTATCCGGAGCAACGATGTGAACAAGTTTAATTACTCCTGATTAAACCTAAAACCTCATCGCAATACCACACCACCTGTAAGGGCAGTCTCATGCAAGCTCCCACCTTATATTCAGTCTGTCAGTGAGATTTAACATACTAAGTTTTGTAGCAAACACCTCTTGCTGCGATCAAGAAATCTTTGAGAATGTGAAGCATTTCCCACCAGCAGGCATGAGAAAGCAGACCCAATTTTTCATTTCATCAACAAAATCCACACAGATAAGACCTTGTTAAATACCAATTTAAGAATGCAAACTTCATTAACCATGAAATTAATATCACTGCAGAACACAAAACCGCGCACTGTGTATTTGTACGAATCAGCTCCTCACAAATTTAATTATAAAACACTAGTCAAGAACATATTCATTATGCAGTTCACAGTTAAACAACAGTCTAGCTAACCGTCCAGAAGTTAGTTCTAATTAAACACAGCTTCAGAGTTTCTGGATAATCTATCATTTTAATAGTTTCCAAATGTCAACATAACTTATCCTTTTTCCTAAACATTTCATAATGTGAATGACATGCATAATTATACTCAGAACAATCTTATTATCTGGAGCACAATTATATCCAGCAATACGCTGAGTAATAAGAAAATATAATAAGTTCCAAGCCAACAAGACAAAGAAGGGCATCAGACAACTGTTAATGAAAAGTGCAACTTACTTGCAGATTACAGATTATTTGTCCAAACTGATACCTTGGTTGGGTTTTTTTCTTAACTGTAATTGGCATGGCATTTCAAGAATTACATTAATAGTTCTGCATTTAGTGATGTTAAAATATTAATGACCCGGCATGATCAGGACATTGAGCCATCCAATAAAGTGCTACTACAACCTATATCCAACAAAGAATCAGACATCTTAAAAGTAGTTTTAATCAAAAAACCAAGGAAATGTAGTTTAAGCAGGACTACATATGAAAACATGTTCCTCCTACAATCAGTTAATGCACAGATACACACCTAACTATGCTATAAAACAAGATTGCTCTTCTGTTTTCAAAATAGGAAACAATTCCAAAATTGTTATTCCTAAATTCAATTCAGGTTTTTTGCTTCACTTAAAGGATCAGCTGAGCAGTTCCCAACACTCTTATTACTTGCTTTTATACAACATGAAGTTTATCAGCAAGACTTGTCTTTTTCTGCAGTGCTTACAAGGGCCAGAATTTATTCCCAAATATGTATTTTATATATCAAAGAGTACTACAATAGTAGCATGGTAAAATAAAACAATTTACTGAGCTAATTTATCCATGTGGCTGCATTTTTTTTTTCCTAGTACAGGTCCTAGTGCATCTCTCATTTTTGACTGATGACACAGAGGATGACACAGAGATACTGAAAGGACTGATGATTTATTTACAACAAACAAAAACCAGCCGTGTAACATAGATGCAAGTGATTCCTCGCCATCTGCGCGTAACAAAACACTTGATCATTGTAAGGCATAATTTACTTGGCTGTGACCACAGTGACCTCACAGGGCTTTTCCCAATCCTGCAGACATTTAACCTACAGAATAATAGCTGTTCTCTA
>JAHREE010000209.1:1059954-1138519 GCA_033628505.1 Tringa tobata
GGGGGGGGGGGGGGGGGGGAGGAGAGCGGCGGCGGCCTTCAGCCCGGACACCGGCTGCAGGCGCCTGAGCGGCCCCCGTGGAGCCGGCGCCCAGCGGGCAGCGTCCGCCGGTGTCCGACCCCCCGAGCTGCCCCCGCACCCTCTGGCTCCGACCTGCGCCCACCCCAGGTTTTCCCCGGCCAACGGCTGCAGCTCAGACACACCGGTCGGGCAAGTTCGGCATCAAACTAAAAATAAAAAGTTCTGATTAAATTCTTTAGCAAAAATGGGCGTTCTTCTGAAAGGCACGGCTAAAGGCACGAGGGATCAAACCTGCCGCGTCAGCATTTTCAGTTAGAAAATGTGCCTGTTGCCCAGAAAGTCTGGCCGGCCCCATGGCACTGTCACAAGACAGCACCCCATCCGCCTTCAGCCCAGGTCACGTCGCACTGTAGCTTTTTCTTAGGCTGTTTCTTGAATGTCTTTAAACAATTAAAATCCCAGTCTAAGTATGAATTCATTTGTAAGCACGACCCAGAAAATAAAACACACAATCATGGAATTGTTGGAGTTGGAAGGGACCTTCTAGAGATCATCTAGTCCAACTCCCCTGCTAAAACAGTGTTGCCCAGAGCACATCACTCAGGATGGCATCCAGGTGGTTCTTGAAGATCTCCAGAGAAGGGGACTCCACACCCTCCCTGGGCAGCCTGTTCCAGGGCTCTGCCACCCTCACCCGAAAGAGGTTCTTCCTCAGATTTGAGTGGAACTTCCCATGTTCCAGCTTGTGCCCGTTGCCCCTCGTCCTGTCACTGGGAACCACTGAAAAGAGTCAGGCTCCATCCTCCTTCAGCCCACCCCTTACATACTTGTCAGCATTGATAAGGTCTCCCCTCAGCCTTCTCCAGGCAAAAGAGCCCCAGCTCTCTCAGCCTTTCCTCATAAGGGAGGTGCTCCAATCCCTTAATCATCTTTGTTGCCCTATGTTGGACTCTCTCCAGTAGTTCCCTGTCCCTCTTGAACTGAGGAGCCCAGAACTGGACGCAGTATATTCCAGTTGTGGCCTCACCAGTGCAGAGCAGAGGGGAAGAATGACCTCCCTCGACCTACTGGCCACACTCTTCCCTATGCAGCCCAAGGACGTTTAAGTCTATCAGACAACTGAGCAGAGCACATGAAGCAAGACCTGTTCAAATAATGACATTTGTTGCACCTCCCTTACAAACCCACCGACGTGACTGTCCCCCCTGGCAGGCGATGCCCAACGCTGCTGGCACACGGCAGTGACTTCTCTGATACTCAGGCTGTGCCACAAATGTCTGGAAATTGCAGCAAGAAACACTCTCAATTCTCTGACCGAGAGAGCACATGGCCAAAACACAGCGTCCAGTGCCTCTGCAGCCCAAGCCAATGCTCCTCCACTTCGAGCTCGGTCAAAAGCAAGAGGTCAGGAATGCAAACAGAGCTATCTGAGAGAAAGGGGAAGGACTGAAGCAGGTTACTTGTTCTCCTCCTTCCACACAGGGGTCACAGCCATCAAGCACTGCACCTCAATCATGGGCCTGACCTATTTACTTGTGGCCCAGGAGTGGTTTTTAAGCTTTCACAGCGACTGCTGGACATTAGATGTTCCACACACATACCTGACCTGGCCGTTTCTACCGGTTAAAGTATGCTTTTCACACACAAAATTGGTTTAAGACATGAATCTGGAAACATAACTTGAAGGGTTTAGGCCTTGCGTTACTCCATATTCCATGCTTTAAAATAGATCATTCCCCAAAAATACCTCTTCAAAGGTTTCCAGCTCCTCGTGACTCCTCTAAGCTCTTCTGAAACCTGTGGCAGACAAGAAGATGACACTGCCTCCTGAAACACGCTATTCACAAGCCTTCCGATTTCTCTCAAGCAGACAGTGCTCTGTGAAGGCAAGTAAAAGATTCACCTTAAATCGTACATATTTATAGACTTTTAAAGACAGTGTTGAGCAAATCAGTTTCATCCCACTCCTTTGCATTTTCTGCACCCACTATAAAATCAGCTCAAGACAAATGACGCGCCGGCAAGAAACGAGTGCCAAGGAGCACACGAGTACAATCTGTTGGAACACCAAGTAAGGAAACAAGAACTTTGCAAGGCTGACCTGTTTCTGAAACATCTGTGAACCTTCATGTTATTCAGAGAAAGCAAAGCCAGCTCTTTTTAAAATTTCAGCTTGACAGGTTAGTGTAAACCGTTACAAAACCATCCACAAGGAGCAGCAGCACCTGTAAAGTTTGCTTCGGATCGTAACGAGCAGCTCCTTATGCTTGAAGAAAGCCATAGGAGAAAATTACCCTGATTCATAGGTCCCGTCCTCAGCTCTCGTACGTTAGCTTCAGCATCCTGTGAAACACACAACCTTAGAAGAAGCTTAGAGAAAAGGGTTCCTGCATTAGAGGGAACTGTATACAACCCGAACAAGCTGTTAACGTCAAGCCCGTGCAAGTGGTATTTACAACGTCCACATTTATCTTTTATGCAAGTCATGGGACACGATACAGAATTTCCCCCTCCCACTTTTGTACAGTGCAAAAATTGATGGGAAGCAGCAGTATTTATCATTATATTAACACCAAAGCCATCAGGAACAGTTTAAGTATCTTTTTTAATTTTCTTACAACCACTTAAAACCGTCATATACCACAAACTTATGTACACTATTTACAGACAAAACAAGCAAAATATCCATCCAAAATATTTTTAAAAAATCCTCTGATTAAATTGTTACACCTGCTCAAACAATGGTGGGACTTAATAGGCATATTCTCTTGTGCATGTTTCTCTTCTATGTAGTACTTCAGTCTCACTGCATATATATATATATTTAAAAGTTAAAGAAAGATAAAACAACAAGCAGAAGGGACACAACACAATATGCATTTAAATCTTTGTTTAAGAACAAGCAGCTAATTAAAAAAGGCAAAATACAGGAAAAGTGCATCAGTTCCAATGAGTTAGTATAAGAAAGAGGCCCACAGGTGGAGAGCAGGTACCCTTCGGGGCAGAGTCTCCTACAAGACCTCTGATTGTCTACAAAGATTATTTAAAATTTATTTTAAAAAGAAATTAAAAAAAAAAGAAACAAAAGAGAAGAGGAGAAACATGACACCTTCAGATTTTTTTTTTTCCACGAGGTTTCTTTGAAACTGGTGCTCAACAACTTCCAGAGTGGGCAAGAATTCCTTTGAGCCCGGACTTTGCTGTTCATTCACACAACTCAAGTGAGCCGTCCCCGTGTCTCGAGCAGAAGGCCTGTTCCTCTTGAACTGTGCAAGGCTAGAGGACTTCCACAAGCTCCGTGCCCATGTTTGTGCTAAGTCAGTCAGACCTACTGCCTCTCAATTTTGTCAGCGCAAGACCTGCTCGCTTCCATGGCTTAAAGCTGAGCCAAACACTGCTGGCTTTGCACCTAACAGAATAAATTTGTCTTCTCATCAAAAAGTCCATTTATATGTCTGGTGCATTTCAGAACAACAGATATGATGTTGAGGAAGCTAGAAATGACCATGGAGACAAAGTGTCAAAAACCTTAACTCATTGTTGCTATATTTCATACAGATAATTATTATTCTTTTTTTTTTTTTTTAGAAAAACATGTAACAATAAAAGAGGCTTGTTGCATCTGGTGTTCCCAAGTCCCATCCTAATCCTTCACCCAAAAGGCTGCCTTTGAAAACAAGGCTACATGCATGTTTGGGGAAGGTTGGCAGCACTCTGAAATGTGGGTTCAGCACACAATCCCTTTAAAACGGAGCTTCCAGCCAACACCTGAAGTCTCCTGACAGAGCCTATGTCTTTGTGCTTAGTTAATTTTAGGTAATTTGAGCTCACAGTAGGCAGTAACCAGTCTGCCACCATGTGACAGGACTGGTTAAGGAGTAGTTTTGTATAGGATCATCGTATTTTTGGCTTTCTGGTAAGGCTACTTCATCTAGTAACTTCTCCTCTAACAACAGATTTGGTCCGAAGGTATCCAGTCTCCAATTTGAGCTTGATAGTTTTGAAGCCTATTCCATTACATTCAAAAATCTCACAAGCCACTTTGCCTTTTGCTAACAAGGTACCAAGTCTTTGTACTTTATACAGAAGAATGGAGCGCTCAGTCCAATCAACTGTACATATATTTACACTTCTCTGGACCTAGCAGCTAAGTATTCCTTCCCTCCTTTAAAGCATCATTGGAATCAAGAATAAACACTAGCAAATCTTAAAACAACAACAAAATACTGCTGAAAGTTGTGACAAGAGAAAGTAATCTTAACAACCACTCTCAAACTCTGCATGTACTGTTTCCAGTAATCCCAGGAGAGACTGCAAACACTCCTGGAGTTCTATACAACACATAAATGAACCTGCCTTTTAATTCATTCTTCAAAGAGCAACTTTCAGAAATGTTTAGCGTTAGAAAAAAGTAGTCTTCATTCACCAAGATCAGTGCGGTACCTCTCCTGTTCTGAAAGGATTGCTCAGGATGAACTGCAAGCTGCTTGTGCTTTGGGGATAACTCTACCACATTAAACTTCCATGACATTTTTGGAGGTCAAGTACCTTCTCTACTATGGACTCCTTGTGTGGTGCAGAAACCATGCTATAGTAACTAAAAAAAAATAATAAAAATAATCAAAATCTTTCTGCCTAACAAGGCTAGGCTTAGCACAGTGTGAGTGCCATTGGAGGCACCACCAAGTTTCTAACGCTATGATGTGCAAAACCAAGACTGTACAAGGCATGTGAAAGCAAAAGAAGCAAGAATACAAACCCTCAATGGGTCAGCCAAGGGTCGTCTCCTTCTACCATCCACATAAACAGTACATGAGGCCCTATGGAGGGCTCATTTTCTTGTACCGAAGACATTTGTGCAAGACACTGCTGCCTTTCTCCTGGACTCCAGCTCTGGTATATCTTATGGTGAACGCATGTGGTAGAGGACAGCACAAATTCCTGAAACCTAAATTACTGCAGTCCCAGCAACTCCTGCTGGTCAAACATCGGTATCAGCCAAAGCCAAGATAACAGCCCTTGGCTACCCAAAATCCAGTTTTGAAGAAACAGAGCAAATAAAGCAGCACGTGAGCTGATTTCAAGTTATTTTGGAATACGATGAACAAATACAAGTGCAGTTGTATCACCTGCCACGCATAGAGAAACTTGAAACAGAATCAAATAGAAACACCATCCATCAAGATAAAGCCCCAATTATCCCTTTTAAATCCAGCAATAAAACAGAGTGCATTTTTTTCCAGGAAACAGAGTGTACAGTACCCGTGTGCAGCATAAAAACATTTCACAAATAATGAAAACATCCCTTTTGAAAATCTCAACAAAAATAGATCCCATTGGGACCAGACTGTCGGTGCCTCCCAAAACAAGGCAGAAAAATCCAGCCTATAAAACATGCCAAAGGTGACCAGTAAGTATACCACTAACCTCTGAAACTGCTGACTGCTTCATTTAGTAAGAAACAGAAGTATGACAGTTGTATTTAAAACCCTAGGTGCCATGTTAACAGGTTCACTAAACTACCCTTAAAGCTCTGTTCTCTCCTGACAACTACTTAAGAAGACATCTATCTGTCCATGGGGAAAGGTGGAAGCAACATCTCTCGGCTATGCAGGTCGATTCTGCTGGGCATCAGTGCAATAGAATTCCGGAAACCCTGAAGAATGACAAATACAATCCAAAAGCATCATACTCCAGCCCAGAAGTTTTCTGCTGGTCTCATTTCTCAAGACAAGACACTGACAGCAAAGCAGCAATGTTCCTTTCAAAAATTTTTTCAGGCCTAATGGCTTATCGCTGAGCTCGTCCTAAGGGAACGGAGTACAGGCGGATGACCTAAGCACACAACATGAAGAGACAAAACATCCATTTATTGGCTGTGTATCTGGTGTGAGGAAGAAGGGGGGGCACTTTGATTTCCATTTAATTATGTTTTCAGACTCTGCTTACAACTTGGGAGAAAAAAATTGGCCTAGCTACAGACTGCCCTCCGTCTCTTAAGAACACTCAGCTAGTAAATGGTCTGTCTGACAGTTACGTTTTGATTCTGGAATGGAAAAAAAACATTATCTGATTTTAGCACTTCTGTAAATAGTTCTGCCTTAATTAAGCAGTTGACTCAGCAGTTATTCTAAGGGGCAAAAGAAATATACCCCCAGTTATTTAGCTTTGCTTACTCTAAACAGTTTTCATAGGAGAAAGCTCCCCCTCAACATCTCTGTGGCAGACAGACATGTAGATTATGCAAACTCAGCTCTTAGTTTAGAGATGACCTCTCCTCGCTGCATCCTACAGCTCACAGCATCAGAATCACCCACCACATTAGGCCTAAGAGCCCTCTGAAACAATCCATTTGACCAGAGTATGCAGCGGTTATCAGAAACCAGCACAGGCATCTTTCCATAACAAATTCCAGCAGTGACAACCTTCCTACCTCAAATGCCAGTGGCTTTCTGCAGAAATGCATCTGAATAGGAGATAAAGGACCAGGGCTGCTCTCATAAAGCTCCTGCCTGTGCTCCTCCAAAGACTCTGAGAACAGGCAGAGTGAATGAATGCAAGCCATCTGAAACCTAATGCTGATTTGATGCAGATCTTGAGCTGGATACAAATTCCCCACATCTTTAATGGAAAGTAAGGTAAGCCCTGTTACTTAAATTGTAGAGTGCAAGTCTACAGCAAGTGGCTGATTGGGTTTTATTACCCTGGAAAATGAAAATCAGCAGTTCATCCTACTGCGGGTCTACTGATGGAACTAGATGTGACTCTGGTCCTTTTCTCTAAAAAAAAAACCACACAAACTTCCCAACCCGCCATATTTTCATCCAGCCTGATCCTGAGCAGCTGTAAATAGTTAAAAATACAAAGTCATGCTCTTAAGATAGTTTCCAGTGTGCAAACACTGGCAGAGCTAAGCTGCAGTCCTCCACTTTCTTAGTTTATTCTCTAAAAAGATGTTCAGGTGGCAAAGCAAAAGTCTGCTGACAGGCTCTGTGTATGTGGCCCAATTGTTTGCTATAAGAAAAAAAGAAATAACTTCACACAATTAAAAAAAAAAAAAATTATCTGACAACCAAAATACAGAAAATGCAGAGGCACTTTCTCTTTCCTTCTTTTTTTTCCTACAGCCCATCTGTAAGAGAAGTGCAAAATAATTAAGTTTTCTGACATCTGAGAACATCCAGATTAAGCCTACACACGTTTCAGCTAAAGCTTTGGAACAGAAGCTCTCTCTGCTGATACTGGTTTGTACTCCTGACATGCCTACAGAAGAGAGACTGCTGTGCAGCTACAGACAATTTGTCCAGAAGTAGTAGTTCCCTCCCTTTTTAGTTCATCACTTCTACTGTTCAGGCTACAGAGGTAGTAAAAACAAAACAAAAACCCAACAACAAAACAAAAACCCAAAATAAACAAAAAAAGCCCCAAAAGGAACCACACTCTTGCTATACTGTACATTCAGAACCCTGTGGCCAAGTTGTTGTCCTAACAATGAACAAATTCATTAAAAAACTCATCATTAACACACGAATGTGCAAAGAGCACATTCCAAAGCCAGTGCTGTGGTAAAGCAAGTGTTTGTCCACAGGGAGGGAAGGGGATTCTGTGAATCATCAGGAACAGAGAAAGGTTATTTCTGGCAGCCTACATGCTAACGTAAACAGGATCCATCTCTCCTTTTAAAGTTCTGTGCCAACAGAACTATTGAAATGTCATTTCCCACCAGAGGAGACTTTTCTGTAATTATTAAAAAAAACATTAAAAAAAGGGAACCATAGAGCAAGAGACTATTGTGTTCCCGAGCTGGCAGCTGGTAGAGTAGCCCCTGTGTTTGCATTGGCATTTGGCTCCAGATGTTGTCTTCTTTTTTTCAGAGCGAAAAACTGAGGCTGACAGATGCTCTTAGGTCAGCAGGGCCCCGGTTTAACTTCATTTGGCTTTCCTTGCTAGAGAGAAAGGAGCATGGTTTTGTAGTTGTGCTTCAAAGATCCACTTCCAACTTGGCTGCTCCTCAGTTAGCAAACTGCTGGTAAAAGGCTAGTTTGACCCTCTCAATGTGATGGCAAAGTTTAATAGCTGGCCCAAGCTTCAAGTCCATACACTCCTGAACGGTGGGCAGGGTCAGCAGCAGCAGTGCCTGGCCATCGATTTCCTGTCAGAAGACAAAAACTCATTAGTCGCTTTGTGTTTTTAATTTTCTCTGCTCCTTCAGCTTTGACTTGCTGTCATCTCAGATGCATGACCGTTTCTCAATCAGATGTTTCTTTCATGCTACTCCAGGCAGTTCAAAAAAAATATCTCACTTTCTCACAACAAGTTAACTTCTTTCTTAAAATGTCAGCTCAAATTCCCTGGCTAAGGGACAGAACCTCATGAGATGTTATTTTTAAAAAATAAACCTAGTAACAGAAACCAAGACGATTTAATGCAGAAAGTCTCTTCATCTAACCTTTGCATTTTTCTAGAGAAAGAGAGGTTCCATAAGGAAAAGTACATCTGGAACACCTATCATAAACCATACTCATCACCAGTTCCAGTGCTAGTTTTGATAGCTGATGATTTTATGGCAAATTTTAACCAAGATGCAAGAACAATGTTAACTTGACTCACGTTTGTTCTCTAGTTGTCATACTTCAGCAAAAAAATGTTCACTTACTGTGCAGCTGTACAGCACTGTGATGCCTGTAGTTAGTTTGCATAGTGGAAAACATTTCTCATTCGGAAAAGTCAACACAAGTGGCAAAACTGTATCTCCTAGAAAACAGGCTCCTGCCTTCATGCTGCTTGGTTGCAGGCATTCCCTACAGTTTTGGGATTTGGAGGCCCCACAGACCAAAACATACCCCACTAAGTACTAAGAAACCTGAAAAATTCTGGCCATTTCTTGAATCCTCCTCTCCCAAACTGTTGTTGTGCATGCAAAGGTTGTCACACATTTGTGACTTCAAAACCCTACCATAAAATTTAAACTAGCTTCTTTTTGTGATTCATTAGAGGATAAGAAGCAAAGTACCAGATTTAGCATTTCAACAGACAGAAAACTATACCTGATCAAGGAAAATTCTCGCCAGTGGTGCACAGTCAGTGGATTTGAGGAATCGTACAACGTCAGCCACGCTCCATTCCAGAGGGTTACTGTCCAGCTGCAGCTTTTCAGCAACTTCCGTCTTCATGTCCTAGAAAAGCCACCCAGCACAAAAAGAATATCCAAAATATTACATATACAATGGACCGATGCCCCCCTCTATTCCCCCCGCCCCAAACATTCCGCTGCCAAATAAAGCTCTAATGAGAGCTCAAATTGCAGAGGTTTGTTAGTTAGCAGAGATGTGCAGAATAGCCCTGTGCTGAGGGTGGAGGCTGTAACACTTACAGCCAGTAACCAGGGATGTAAAACCAGGATCGGTCGACACCGCATCACTGTTGAACCCAGGAGCACTAACAGCTGGGAAATGGAAAGTTCACCGTTCTGTCTACAGCTTTCAGTTTAGTCTTTATTACAGACTTGTGATACGACTGTAATAAAAATCATGACTTTTAATTATTCTGTAGTGTATTCACAATGCCCTCGGAGGGGTAACAGAGTATGAGAACACATGTATGATGGGTAATACTCCCAAGATATTTGTGCCTGCCCAACAGTAAGCAAGCCAGAACACAAATCTACAACCAAAGTTACCTTTGGCGAAGGAGGTTTATTTTCATCATCAGAAAAAGAAAAGGTCCTGAGTTTCCTTTTCCGCTTGTCTCGGTCCTGAGCCAGGGAATGAGACAGTTCACTCTGTGTAGGAGAGGATGATGGTGATTTCTTCTCTGACACCTCTGATTCTTCAAGCAATTCATCTTGGTGCTCTGAGGTACTATCCTCAGTCAGAGATTCTTCATCTACCTCATCCTGGTCATCCTCCTCTTCTCCTCCACTCCCCTGAAGAGGCAGGGAAAAAAGCCATGAAATTAAAAAATGAGAAGTTTAGGACAAAAGCTATAAATACCACCCATTTTTCAGCTTCAACCAGAGGTTACAAGGAACTAAGAGCTTGTTATTTCAAATGTAGCTGGTCAAAGATGACATACCATACCCATTGAAGTTGTTGGCAGTGTCATACCTGGGGAGATCCAGCTGGAGTGTTATCCACTGAAGTAGAAGAACGTTTTTTCTTATGAACAAAAAAATGTTTTCGTCTCTTCCGTCTTTTATTTGGTTTCTTCATGGCTACTTCCAGGTTACTGTGGCCACCCGGAGGCCTGCCTATCCGCTTGTTTTTCCTCTTTCCATAATAGTGTGCTACCAGGACAGAAGAAAGGAGGACCATGTTGAAATGCACCTTCAATGTCACTAGTTATGTCTGTCCATGATCAGGACTGGAAAATCAGCAGAGGGTTGTTTCCCAATAGAAATCCCAATTCTGCAATACTTTACAATGTGTATGTCTATATTTTCTATATTTGGTTTAAGGAAGAAGAGTTACTGATCAGTTTTATTTGCCCTATAAAGACTTAGTTCCTCTATCTCTGAGAAGCCCCAGATGATCAGATTTTATCAGCCACAGACTTGGTCCAATTTAATGGCACTTTTTGTAATGTTTTGACCTCAATGCACTGTGTGTTCTCACAGTGTCAAACAGTTAAAGTTAGTTAAAAAAAACCCCAGAAACCTAACAAAACTAAAAGCTAAAAAAAGAGCTTGAGGGTGTTTTATTTTGTTCCACAACAAAGTGGTAAAAGAACTACAATGACACTTGAATTACAGTATTAGAGTAAGTTCTTGTCCCAAAAGTTATCTTAAGAAGATAAAGTTTTAAACACAAAAAGTTAAGCCTTGGTTCTACCACTTAATATAGAATTCATTTTCCCTCCTCTACAGACTGACACATGGATATTTCATAGGCCTGTGTATGTAGTGCTTGAGCTGCTCCTTGTGTAAGCAAAGCAATGGATTTTGGATTCCTTCTGGAGACAAAGCCAGAAGAAAACCTCAATATAACACCCCAAGCCCTACCTCAGTTTGAGATCAGCAGCCTACTCACTGTATTTAGTCTTTGTCAGGACAGAGCAGTTCTCTGAACACTTATCCAGCACCATCTGAGGGCCAAAGAGGTTTGGACAACATTCCAGCTTGATGCATGTTTTCCTACAGAAATCTGCCACCCGATCTGCTGTCCTCACAACTTCCACAGTCGCACGGTAGCTCTTCCCTTTATACCTAGCATTGAAAATACCATCATAATTCAGTAATCCTCTAATTACCAGCATGAAAGTAGTTCATTAAAAAGTGTACAAAAATATTGCTTTGAGATCAAACTCAAGGAAAGCCTGAGCAATGAGGAACTTTATGGACTGACAAGTCCTGGAAGCTGGTAGTCCTGTCTCTTAGGATGGATCCTCAAGCAAAGAAACAAAGCCAGCACCAGAGAGATGCCTGTGGTACCAACCACAGCAGCACTGCCCTGCCAGCAACTGTAAAACACCATCTGAGAGGACTGTCCCAGAGCTTAGATGTTTTTTTCTTTGTTCACAAATGGTTTGTTCTTTCTTTGTTTTTATGGAACTGCAGAAGTGTCGACTGTGTTGTAGACACCTGGGCCCTAAAATCAAGACGGAGCGCACCAATTCTGCTAATAAAGGTAACAGCAAACACCTAATGGTTCTAGTGAGCCATTCTATGCACATACTACGGCAAACAAATGAACTACTGCCACATTTCCAATCAGCTTTTTTCTAACAGCTGAACAATGTGTCAGGACAGTCTGCCATGACTCCACATATTGCTCCTGTTTGACTTAAATTAAAAAAAGAGATTTCTTTCTGTTCAGCAGCCTTTCCACGCCACCGACAGAGCCACACTGTGAAATATCTGCCAGAGTCATTCATCATTTCTGCTTTGTTCTCCCAGCACAGCTACTGGCACGTGCTCATATCTATTAGGGATGTCTCAAGCCTGCAAGGGTCTAGTCAATGCATCAAAAAAAAGAGCTATATCATCATAGTCCAGGTATCCCTGGTGTCACTACTGTGACAAAAGAAAGCACACAGCAACTTCAGTGAAACCAAACAATTTTTTTTCCTCTGTTCTTCAGCTACATCTTCTATTTACATTAACCTTTCATATGATCTTCCTATTGACCAAATCCAGAGCAATCCTTCAGTACATGGAAGGGTGTCTTTTTACACATGAAGCTGATCCCACAAAAGAATTACCGACAAGTTCAAAACTATGTAGGAAGGTGTGCTATGACACACTGGGAAAACCTAATCTCTAGCGCACAACCCAGTGACCTAATCACAAGACCATCATTAGACTATAAAGGAATATCTGGATTTCTCAAATGTGTGTAAGTATGATCACTGATTTTTCCTAGCCACAAAATAATCTTGCAAAGAAGCTCCAACTCAAAAAGCTCAGCAGGAAAACCAGGGAGTGCTTTAGGGTAGGCTGTTGTAGAAAGACTTCCATGCCAGGCCATTTCACAGCACTGCTATGACTTAATTTCAGAGGAATCTTTGTCCACTGAGAAACTTGTGTGGAAGTGCCATGGAAGTCTGAAAAGCTTCCCAAGCAGTATGTGCTGCTGCTTTAAAATAGTGACAATTATCTCCAGGTGAATTAAATTATCTTAAACCTCACCTACAGGTCTGCCAATGTATATGCTATGTTGTACCAGTACCACACCACTGTCACTTCACCACTGGCTGCTTACACGTCAGTAGCAGAGCACACCTGGCATACGAAGGGGTACTAAAATCAGATGCACTTTGCTGGACATACATAAAGAAATTTATAAAGATTTGGCAGTTTACTGGCTGTCAGCATCTTCATATGCTATAAGCAATTTTTCCTTCTCAAAAATGTGAGAAGCTCGAGCACTGACTGCAGAGAACTTTGCTATTGGGATCAGCTAAGCAGGGAACAGGACAAGAACTTACTTGGCTTTCAGGGTCTCTCCATGCCCAGGCCATGCAGCCTCTTCATCCAGCTGCAGCTCTCGCAGGACACGGCTAGGTTTGTAAGCTGCATTGATCAATAAAGTGAGAACCTACAGTGAAGGAGGGAAAAAGAGAAAATATGTTCAAGTTATTTGTACAATAACTCTGTTTTAAAGTGCCGGGGTAGAATAGGAAATTACTTCTATTCATCCAAATTATCTAGCTTCAAAGCACTCATTCACAGCAGGATGACAGATACCTCCAGATACTGCCAAAATGAAAACTGAGAGCAGCTGACACTCTGGGCCTTGCCAAACCTTCAGAATTTGTCTGCAGAGTCAGGAGTGCAGCTCGCACTTTCCAAGTCATTGCCCTTGAATTACATGTCACTAAATTAAACCCCGGGGCTGAATACCACAAAACTTGCATAACCATGGGTAAATCTGAGCGATTATCTTAGAGATTGTTTGACATGTGAAGGTGTGCCAAAAAAAGCTGCAGGATTTTGCTGCCTGCCAACCCACTACTTGCTACAAAATCATTGTGCAGAATCTTAAGCTTTCCTCTGTTTTGCTTTAATGAACCACAGTAAGACCTGTACTATAATAAAATGAGAATTTCTCTGGCACTGTAAAGTAACTCAAGTTGTGAATAGCCTGAAGTTAGTGGGGGATAGTATAAAAAGTGCATTCAAATTGTATTTCTTATTTTTAGTATATGTTTATTCCAATTTATTGATGCACCCAAACTGGGTGCATCAGAACCTTGACATAACAAACTTGCAGCTTCAGTCCTACTAATGAAGCAGTCCAGAGGTCTAGAGCTCAAAAGAAGAGTATTAAATACAATGCAAGTGCCAAACTTACTCTAGGATTCACACACTGAGCAAGAGGCAGTACAAGGAAATGAGTACAACCAAGCATATTGGCTCAACTTTCAGCAACACTCAGAGTCTTTATGTCAGCAGGGATTGTGTGTACTTCATGCTTTCAGGCAGTGAAGCAGGTTAAATCTTCAAGGTTAAATGAAGCTGCCACAGAATTTCACACTTGCTCTCCTGGAATGCTTACATGAGAGCACTGAAACTTGCAGAAAGGACGGGGTACCTTTCTGTGTGCAAAAATGGATCTTTTTCAATAATGAGCTTGACTCTTGTCCACCGGACTCTTGTTTTACAGCACATCTGCCAGAAAGCCTTCCCTAAGGTCACTCCCCGTTACGATACGTGGTAGGGAAGGTAAAAATTCCAGAGATGTTGAGCCAATGTTGAGCTGAAGTGTGCACATATAGTTATGCCTTGGGAAACTTTCAGCCTCTCAGGTCAGATAATAACCACCCCATTACATTTTGGAGGTTTTGGAAAAATAACTATTGCATTAACGTATCTGTAAATTTGCTGTGAAACTCCTTCTGGGGAAGAGGCTCTTTGACATTAAAGAATGGCCTCTTTCTCCTTCTTCCCCTTCCTCAGTTATGATAGAAGGCAAAACCAAAATTTCATCCGATGTTTGCATATCATATCCAACTTATAAAACAGAATTCTTTTAATTTTCCAATTACCAAAAATAGTTTGCCATCTCTACTAATAAAATCTGTACTTCCTCTGTTTTAACATTAACAGTGCAAACTATAAAGGAGTTTTGGGATTATCTGAAGCCAAATTCTGTTAATTAAAATTGAAGCATTTATTACCGTTATAAAAAGATACTAACTCCTTTGACTGTGGTAATTACAAGTTACTCTGTTTTAACCTAAAATCAACTTTAGCAGTAGAAGGCTGACTGTAGCTCAGACAAATGAGAGGTTGCAGCCATTCATAAAAGAAACCATGATTTATACAAAAAACACTCTTTACTCATTATCAGCTTAAATCTATTAACTACTCATCTGTAATTAGAGAGACACTCCAGTGTTTATGATACAGTGCTATATGTGGGTCCACTGTGTACAACCACCTCACCTCTTTCAGAACAAGGACACAGTTGCCAGGTCCCACCGACTGAGGAAGCTCTGCAATCCTGCCTTTGTTTAGGTAAGGCCCTGAGAAGCAGCGGTGATTGAAGTAGATCTTTGGGCAGCAGTACTTTCCATTAATTACCACTGAGAAATGAGAAAGCAAAGATTTAAATCACATGCTACAACCTCCCCAACAAAGAATACATAGTATTTTGCCTGCTGTAAAAAAAAGGAGGGGGAAAAGTCTTGAATTACATGAATTTGGGGTGGTTTCAGTATCACATTTGCAATGATAGCACCAGTTATTCAATGTTGCCAAAATATTTCTCATACTTCACAGGCATGCTCGCAAATTGTCAAACTACAGGAAATGAAGTTGGTCATTTATCAGAAAAGAAACATTTCTTCCTAGCTGGTCTAGTGCTTCATGGTATCACGCCTGTGAGAACAGGGAAGAAGATGACAATCCCAACTTTTTGGTAGCAGAAGCACTTCCTACACAGCAATTAGGAACACATTTTCCAGTCAAGTAATTATCTCTCCTCCAAACTTCTGCCACCAGAGAAGCCGGCAAAGTTATTTTCCCCATTGCTTTGCATCTTTAGACTCTTTTCCCTCAATCAGCAAATAAAAGAAGCAGCAACTGATGAAGTGACCTTTGATGAAGTGACATCAACTTTTCTAAACCTATTAAATGGTTCAACACTGCTCAAAATTAAAGTTATGTATAATATGTATTGCAAAATCCTTATGTATAAATACAAAATTGTTTTAACCTAGCAGTGTTGTAGTTTTTCTTGATTGAGCAACACCATCACTTAAAGATCTTAAATTCAGTAGTTGATAACTGGCAGATAAATAAATGAAGTCAAACTTACATTATGAATCTATTAAAAGCCAATTAAAATGCTAAGCAAGCAGGAATCATATCTATAAAGCTTGCATTTGGTGCAGCTTCAGATGTGCATTTCACTGTACAGAAAACAGCAGAAGAAGCATTTTGTTGCCAGATAGATCTGTACGACTGTTTCGCCAGCAGATGTACTTATTCATCATATTCATTCTTGCAACAGTTTAGAAAATTATTAGATTTTGCCATCTGGCACACAAAGCAGTTTACTGTTTGAATTGCTTTTGTTTATCATAATGATGAAGTTATCATAAAAAACAGACAAACCTGCTTCCCAAAGCTAGAATCTAACAACTCGAGAGCACAGATGCAGCGTGCCTGTTATGTTTCTCCCAGCATTATTAAACATAACAGGTGACAATAAAAAAAAAATCATCTGTGTAGGTCACAGCACACATTTGGCTCCACATACCCTCTGGTGGGGGGAAGTTCTGGTGTAAAAATCTAATTTTCAGGTTTAATGCACATATCAATTGCAGGACACAAGTAATTGCATGGTTTTGTTTGTTTCATTCCTTTTTGAAGTTCAACAAATCATCAAGGGATGAAAATCTTCAAACCCTTCCCTTCTCTCCCCTCTCCTAACAGAAGCGTGTTGAGCAGCTGAAGAAGGAGACAGCTGAACTGTTACAGGGTTTTGTCTTTGTCAGCCTGCCCTCTCTGATCAATACCTGAGTCAGAAGAGTTCAGCTCCTGGTTCTTTAGTCCATCATGAACTGTCCTTGAAGACAAAATTCTGAAATGAAAAGAAGAAGATTGGGGAAAGGGACAGATGGTAAGGACAGTCACCTCTCAGTTACTAAAACCCAATCATTAAGTTGTTTTTTTTTTCTTCAGGTCTAGCCTTATTAATCTGTTTTTTATACTTCCCCTGTTTCACAATAATAACATGCAAGGACTATCAAATTCAATTTGGAAAGGACTACTGTACTCTGACAGCCAACAGCGATCCTTCCGTGCTTGAAGCAATAGGCTACCACGCTGATGGACACGCCACACAAAGCTGCTGACAACAGTTTACATTTTCTGCCTCCTTTTAAGTTCATTTCACATTTCATGGCAGAAGGCAGAGTACAGTCTTACCTTAGGCATTTTGAAAAAGATGGGTCTTAAACAAAATACAACCAAAATGACAAGTACTCCAGTAAGAATTCCAATTACAAATCATGGAAACCTGCTCAGTGGTTTAGGAGCAACGAAAACATTGGCAGGACTACTGACAGATCTGGTGTTTGTAAACCTTAAGAGTCAATAAAACCAACTGTCAGACATTCTACTGAGCATTTTTGAGCAGGCTCACATGAAGGAGTTTCACCTGCATGACAGAGAATGTATAGATGAATTATAGATATTAGTAGAACTCTCCTTTTTGGCTAGTCTGGGCCAAATTTAATCTGGGAAGGAACTATTAGAAGTTAATCTACTAAATGACTTACGCTAAAGCCAAATTTTCTGATCAGCTGTGCAAAATCACAGCTACACATTAAGGCAGCTGCATTTTCTAAACATATTTACTTTACAGAAACTGTATTATCTGAGAAGGGAATACATCCGAAAGGGAATCCAGTAATTTTCCCTATTAATCACCATTAAAAAAAGGGCTCAAGCACAAACTTAGAAACACAGTCTTAAGATCAGGCTAGTTTTTCGTAAATGTGCTCCAATATTCACAGATAATGCAATCTTTTAAAAATGAAAGAGCAACCCTTTCAACCCCAGAGCTTCAGTGACTTGACCTATTCAATAATTCAGCTGAGCTGCACTAGCAGTCTTAAAAAACAAATTCCACGCTTTCTATCTCCTACTGGAGCAGTGCAAGAGGTCTTTTTCAACATCAACAGGAACTAGAAGCATTAAGATAAATGGATTGTGGAATCTCTCAACCCTCAGTATTGCACTTCTGTAAAACTAAATCTCCCCTGAGACATGATTTACCAATCAGCCAAAGAAAAAAACCTCCCAAACCTCAAAAAAAATACAAGCAAAAAACCTGTTACTTACTGTTTCTCTGGTTGAACTACTGCAATTTTTTTCTGCTTGTTTACTGAAAGGAAGAAGAAGCAAATATAAACAGCAAAGTATGGGAGACAAACAAATGAAGCATCTAGTACAATATATTTACTAGACTCACTTCCTACTCACTTCCTCTAAGTTACACGCCAAAAAGAACCTATGTTCAAAGTCACCACAACGTTAGGACAGCTGACCCATCTGCACTAGAGACAGGCTGCCCTGTGTAATTTGATGTAACCCAAAAGGTTTACTTCCATTTTCACTGAAAGTACATTAAACTGGGCATGCGTATCCCCAGACTTCAAGGAAATCTCACCTTTTGTACATCTTTGCTTGCATCATAGTCCCTAAACTACCTGTAATATCAGCCAAAAAGGAATGCTTTTCTTTTTCATCACCCAAAGGTGCTGAATCCTAACCAAAGGTTACCTTCACAGGCCTAACTCGCCACTTTCCCAGCACAGGGAACTTCAATGCTGTTTAACCATGACATGGAATGAAATTAGCTGGAAACATACCAGGACTTAAGCCAATTGCTACAGAGGAAAATACTGTTCCAACTAAGGAAGTCAACTACCTGAAACATGCACTTGCCTCAATCAGGTAATATTAAACAAGGTAGTGCAACATGTGCCTCTTGCACAATTTCAGGCTTTGCCCCCAACAAACTTCTGGATTTTTTTTTTAAAGCATCTTTTCTCTAACTAGGTTCCCCCACTTCCTTCTCTGTCCTTGGCAGTGCAGACATGACTCAGGTTAAGTTTCTCCTGCTTTGACTTCCAGTAACTGACAGCTCATTCCAATCTTACAATTTTGTTATCTTACTTAATAAACATTCAGAAAATTCTTCAGTTTCCCCAGTGCCCATTAAACTTTAATAAACAGAGCTCACTAACCAGTTGAGAGAAGATGCTATCTTATGCTACTTACTAGTGTAGTTAAAACAGTTAGGATTAACTTTTCAACATTTTGTCATTAATGGATCATAACTATCTGGCCCATTTAGAAAGCTAGTCCCCTTTATTTCAACTCCAAAATGTATACACACTCAACACTGTTTTGTTATGGCATTAATTTTGCTTGCACAAGTGCAAGTGTAAAATCAGTATGAGGGTCAGACACACGGCAAGAACAGCTCAGACAATAGTATATGCCCAGCACGGGGGGGTGTGCATACACACAGGTATGATTTCTTCATTGTGATTAATGGATTGTTTCCACGTGCTCGTACAGCACGCAAGGGCCTCAAGCCACCACTGCCTGCTTTGGAGTTGTATGGATTCCAACTGGACCTAACAGCCAGGGCAACAGTTGTATAAGGCATGAATTCTCTGTACATGGTGACCGTTCCCAAATTGAGTGATGCCAGCAGTAATTCTGCAGTAGCCTGCTCTTGAAGGTCTTGCCATCTCTGTCGACCCAGGTAACCACGGCAAACAGAACGGAACTGGTACCTATTGCTTTGCGAGGAGGTCTGAGCTGGTATCCATTCGTCTCACACCAACCCACCGGAAATATATTCATTGATTCCACGCTCACTATACAGTCAGGGACGGGCTTCTTGGAGCCTGTTCAGTTTAGAGAAGCAAAAATTGAAACAATTCATAAAAATAAAAAAAAACCCCACATCATTTGGTTAATTCTTGCTCTATGTTTGCCAGTGAAGCTGCTTTTACTTATGGCGTATCTGGAACACACTATCAGTTGTTAATTCATTCCCTTTTATTGACCAGATTCTCTCCTCATTTGCTTCCTCCTAAAGGCTGAAGATGGGAGTTTGCCCTCCACAGTTTAGCAGAGAAGCACAGTGCATAGCAAGTCCATGCTGATGTACTTCCAATCAAGAAATGGGATTATAATGGAGAAGAGCTGACATAGGCCTACTCTATCTTAATGAAGAACCTCTATTAAAAGTTGTCTTCCTAGGCCTGGTCAAAGCTCACTCAGAATGCAAGTCACTCATTTGTAAAATCATTACAAGGCCCTTGCTTTCTAAAAGCCACTCACCAGCTCTTGGCACAGGCACCAGCCTAGCACTGACACACTGCAACGCACAAGTGCCATTTTTGCCTGGCTTCAACAAGCACTGTCAGCCAAGGCTAACTGGGAAACAGACAATGCAAAGGGGGTTTTGCTGTGTTTTCATTGAGGGAATGGAGATTTGCTGCCCATATTCAGCAGGCACTGAGTTTGCTCCAGATACTCTTCAGGTTTGATGATAGTAGTACAGAGGAATCAATGCAAGTGCTACACTCCTCTCCCCCACCAGGCTTACCTTCCAGCTGAAGCCAGAGGTAGGAGTCTTTCAACTTGGTGACTGTAGCAATGCAAACTTCTTCAGGATCAACTGGGTTCACGGCCTCAAGTTTCATGTTCTCTTTAAATCCATGGTCAGAAGAAGTTAACTAGGGAAAAGACACAATAGTTCAGTAAAATGCCATCTGTACATCCAGTCTATGATATGAACAGCCATGAACAGGAGCAACACAAAAGCCTCAGTGTTTGAGTAACATAGAAAGATACTCAGGCAACCGGAGAAGATTTCAGCTAATTAACACATTGAATACAAGTAAGATATATTATGAACTACAAAGAACTTAAGTTACAAAAAAAGGGCTCTACAGATACACCCAGAAAAAACCATGTCCGTACTCAAAAATAAGGATGCTGAGATTCACTGAAAGGATTGAATGCACCCCAAGTAACCAGGAACTCTCTGCTGCTTGCTACCTAAGTGATAAGTCTGACAAACAGTCTGACCAGGCTCTCTGTTCTATTACGTTAGCTTGGAAATCCATTTTATGTATGCAAGTAACATTCCTGCCTCATCTAAATGAGTTCTGGCAGACAGCAAAGGAAGCTTTCTTTTCATTTTACATTTTTTGAATAAGTAGGGTTTTACTTTATTCACCAACTTAGTCCCCATTTATTGAAAAATTCCTAAAACGTAAGAATACATATTTATCCAGCTCTGAAGCGCCTGAATTAAAGATAAGAAGTAAGAGCCAGACAGAGGAGTCTTCCATCCAGAGCCACTCTGCAGGATCAATACATTACAAATTCTGGAACTAGCCTACAGTGATCAACTCTTCTCAGAAAAGGAATAATAAATTCAATGACCTGTTCTAAGATGCCACAGCTTCCACGACAGAACAAGGGCAAGAAGAATTCATAGCCAGCAACACCCTCTTCAAAAAATGGTAATTATTCATTTTAATTTCTTCCCCTAAGCACTGCAATAGCCCAAGTGTAGTAATTGGAACTGGAAGGCAGGTGTTAATAGTAACCTTTTCTGCTTGACAAGGTATTCTGCTTTGGGAGACAGCAATACTGTCACTGAATCAACAAAAGCCCAAAATCTAGCAAGTACTTCAGGCACTGATTAATGCAAAATGATTATTTGGTACTAATTTAAGATGACTTGGTATTGATTAATCCAATGGAATGAATTTTTCAAGCTGAAAGGAAGGAAGATTGAAAGAGTACACTAAGGAAATGAAAACAAGGTCTATTAAAAGGCCCCGCTTCCACAATTACAGGACTGCCAAGGATTGATCTTGTTTTATGACTATTTCATGGACTCTTACATATCTCAATTTTACAAAACATTCATTTCTTTTCGATCTGCTTTATCACAACTGAAGCATTTGGTCCACCACTTCCTTATCTAGGAAGCTGGCATGCAGCTACTACTGTTCACATACATTTGCACTTTCTTAACTCTTCCATTTCTTCAGTTATCCCAGATAATTTAAGTCAAAAACACGCAAAAGGTTCCTCTCCCGGGAATCAAGAGCGTCATTCACGTAACAGGAGAGACATTTTTCTGCAAGAGAAGCTTACCGAAGGGAAGCAGCTCTGGGGAGCTGCCTCAGCACCACATTGTTTGAGGTAGTCTGCCCAATCAAAGTCCTGCCCGGGATAACCTGGATGAAGAAAAAGCAAAGGGGTTAGTTAACAGCACGCACACACACACACACACACACACACACAAAGAGTACTTTCACGCTGCCACGAAGTACAGATCACTGAAATCTGTTTGGGTGGCTCAAGTTTGTCACCTGACTGGGGGTTCACAGAACCATCTGAGGTCAGCCCATAGCACGGTTCTCACGCACTTGAGATACCCTCTTCATTTTCATTGCAGAGGGGCTTTTGGGCACTTGACTTGAATTGGCATCAAACTAAAAGTGACTTCCCCCACAGCAACCCGAAGTATGAACAAAGTACATCAGCTAAGCAGACAGGAGCAGCAATCGAAACACAGGGAAGTATTTTCACCCTTTTCACAGGGTATAGATGAAATTCTGGCAAAGGTTCTGCAAGATTACTTCATTAATGTCACGTCAGCTCTTGAAATGTTTTATTTTTTTTTAAATACAGCACCCAAAATGTGCTCAATACCAATATATTACTCTCTCAAACACATGTTAAATACCAAGTCATTAAAGAGAGCAGTTTGTCGTCCTAAGAGGCTCATCAATTTGGTAACAGCTGTAAATCTGCACACGTGTTTGAAGGGAAGAGTCTTAACACGGAGCCCATCAGGAGGTAGAGCATCTTTCCAAGAAAAAGACAAATTAAATTGTTCTTGGAGGAAATACTTCACTTCCCTGTGATCTAATAAACAACAACTAACTGAAGGGAACTGGGTGCAGCGGTCGGCTGCTGTGACACTTTGAGGCTGGCAGTATATCAGCAAGGAGACAACTGCAGCAGTCATTCCAGTAGTACCCTGGAGGCACCCCCTACATGGGACGCCTGTGCCAAAAGTTTAAGAAATCTAAAAAAAATTGAAAAACTAATCTAATAATATAGTATTAACACGACAATCTAAAAACATGAAGTTCAAGTATTCCCCAGAGAGGGCTGAACCACAGAAGGATCTAGTTATTTTTCTCACTTTTCTCAGTGCCAGTAGGACTCCTGAGACAATCCAGAACACCCACCATTTCTGGAGGGCCTACGAGAAGAGAAGCTTATAATCTTTGTCAACTCCAGTCACATGCCTAGAAAGCAAGACTTCATCTTTCACATGTAAAATTCTAGGTAATGCTGGGTCAAGCAAAGCCACTTTTTGTACTTTACCCAAGGAAAGGCAAACATCCTATACTCTTTGCTCTTCTGATGTCACAAGCAGCTAAAACAAAACATTCCGAGATCTGTGGTGGTAAGAGTCCTCAGTCCCTGGTTTTACAATACCACTGACATTTCCATTTTGAGAAAATACATAAATATTTCAGTAGCTGAGGATCACTCCCCAACTCCCTTATGTCCTGAAGCAATGTTTCAGCAATCTGCTACCTTGCCTGCTAGGTCCTTAGAAAGAAAATACTTCATTGGCTTCTAGTGATAAGATATTCTAAAAATATTACAAGATGTTGGATGACAACCTTCCATTTTGACGAGAAGCAAAAATCCAGTGCAAAGACTATAGGCTTCTGATATCATGTTAATTAATGCTGAAATGAACATTGCCTTCAGCCCTGGAATGCACACTCCATTCGTTCAAGTGTTGAGGATTTTATGCATGACCAGCATCCCCAGCCACTGTCATCTTCTCAAATCCAGGCACGTACCCAGGAAACTTCAGTTTCACTAACTTAAAGCTCCTGTTTCTCAGAATTTGATCTTTGTTGTTCTTTGCTTGTGCCACTACATGTAATTCTTCTGCAAAAGTGTTGTCCTAAACATGGCACTCTGGGGATTGGCAATCTATTTCCTTCAAAGAGGAGCGAGCATGACAAGCTTGCACAAACATACCTGGTGGGGGACTGAGATGCAAACCGTTCTTCAGACACCACTGCACAGGGAAAATACCAGCACTGTTGACGTGACAAATATAAGACTGGCTGGTCGTACGCTCTGGTCTCAAGTCATCAATCTCTATCATGAAATATTTTTCATTGTATACCTGTATTTAGCCAAAACAGAAACATGTCATCTTGTAAGTAGCAGATTCCGACTGCTCCCTCTCCCCCATTCTGATAACTTTATTAAACAGTAACACTGCACAACGGTTATATTGAGACTATCTGTCCTAAAGAAAAAGCAGCATTTCTTGGAAAACACGCAAAAAAAAAAAAAAGATTTTAAAATATGTCCTCATCTTATTTGCACAGCAACATTTTGTTTTACTACATCAAAGTAGATCTCTTTAGAATCAGTCACCTGCTCACTAACACAGGAAGAGAGACGTTGCTCAAAACCTGATTATGTTGGGGAGTTGTCATTTCAGCTTTTAAAGCCATGTTTGGGCCCTTGTTTGAAGATCAGGCCACCTAAATGTCAGAGCCTCTACACAGTAACGACATTAACTTCTGCAAGAACAAACCCCCAAAATCTGTCTTCAACTGGACACTCAGATTATGAGGGATTACATCTAATTTTAAAAATCCAGGTTTGACAATTTTAGCCATTTGATCTTTTGAGCCTGTATCTTTATGGAACATTTTTCCCTCCTTTCAAATCCAATGTCTTCACCATCAGCAGTTAAGATTTTTTTTCACGGCAACCTGTCTCCTAAGGGAGACAAACAAAACACTTAATTTGAAAACTAGCTCAAGGTTTTAAAATAACCAGTTAATGAGACTTTCCTGAGCATTTAAGAGCGTAAGCAGCAACAGAATTGAATCTTAGCAGGAAAAGTTAAAGAACCTTGCTACCTTGAGAACCGTAGCAGGAGAGATTACAAAAGGAGCCATTGGGTCCACAGCTTCTAACTTCATGCCTTCAGAGAACGAATGCACTCCAATCACAGGTTTATCCTGAAAAATGAATTATCAGAGTGTTTACCTGCCTTTCTCCATCAACAAAAGACATACCTTACATAATTCAACTGAAGAGGATAAATTTCAGTTTTCATTAGTTCATTCTTAGAAATCAACCTGTTGGAGTACCAGCAACCTCCCTATAATGAAGAGAAAAGGCCAACTATGCTGAGATAGACAGTTTTCTATGAGTTTTAGGAAATTGAGTCCTCAAGATTTCCTCTTCTCATGTTGTCCACACAGAAGCAAGATTTCACAATATAGGGTGGTCTGGTAAGTCAATAAATATGGTTTTTTTCCCTCTGATCTTCAGCAGTCATCAAGAGCTACACTAAAAGACAACTTTAAAAGTCTCCATTTTCAGCCTAACAAAAACCTGTAAAACAGGGTTCCTGCTCCACAATTATGTATATCCTGCTCTGTATATGATCCAACATGTTCAAGAGCAACAGCACCTCCTCTTCTATTCTGCTTATGGGTCCAAATGAAGCTCAGTAAAATGAACTATGAACTTGAAGGATGAAATTTACATTCCTACTTATCAAAACGTGTCAAGACTATTTTTTAAAAATTTCAATTCATATATATGTTTAAATTCAGACTCATTAGAACATTTGCTAACACTCAGAATATGAGACACCTTATATACCATGTGTAACTTTATCAGGTTACAAATTAGACATTACACATTTTAAACTTTTCAATGTATACTCACAGAATTAGAGTGGCTGTAGTAACCCTGCACTCCTCTAGAAGGACAGTAATCCACAAGACCAGCTGGTGATCAACTGGACGTGCCGTTATAAAGGATTAGAACTAAGGATTTTTCCCAGTATGACAACTAATGGCTCACATACTTGTACTCAGCGCGTTGTCTAACTTAACAAGAGTTATATAGTATAATAGTATGATTATTTTTTATTACTCTTATTTTTTAAAACAGAGGGAGAAAGGAAAACAAAACAAAACAAAACAAAACAAAACAAACCTAACAGGTAAAGAATTTTGAGTAACCATGACTGTCACCCCCATTTCTCTGGAATACAGCATTTTATGATATTACCCACAGTATTAAACTACATATGTTGTGCCTTTACCTTAAAGAGATCTGTAGGAACTGATGACTCTTCTTCCTCCTCTTTCACCTTCTTTAGGATCTCTTGCCAATCCGCTTCACTCTTCAAGGACCTAATGGCTTGAGTAAAAAGAAAGGAAAACAGTGAATCTAGTCATCTTCCTCCTTCTTTTTCTTCACAACACACAGCAATAAAACCAAAAGTTTGGTTTGTGCTCCTCCAACTGCCCAATTCCTATCCGTTCAAAGTCTGTGCAAATATGTTCCTTCTTAAAAACTTACTGTTTTCTTTGACATTTGGATGTATTACAAAAAGGGCCTGAAGTCAATCAACACAGTATCCACAATTCTGTCCCAGCTGCATAAGTTACTTTTTTAGCATTTGTAATTGTAGACGACACACCTCTCTGATAAAGGAGGAACTACTTGCAGCAGTGCCATCACGCACAAAGGATGCCCGTGAGCATATCAAAGGCCTTATGTAAGCATAAAAAGGAAACAAATCCAGTAGCTAACTAATATTTTTAAAATGTCCACCTTCTATCTCCACTTCCATGCACTCGTTCCCTGGGCATCCATTCTTAAGGCCATTTTCGTATCTACATAATACCTCTTTAGACACTGCCTTAATGAGCCCAGTGGGCTTCGAGTCACAACTGCAAAAGCTCCTGTTGAGCAGTTCTTCAAAATCAGGTGACTTTTCCCCCTGGGAATACAAACCTACCAAAAATAACCGTGAAGGCAATCCCTTCCTCAGTTCCTCCCTTTCCAGATGGAAACAGATGGAAAGTTCTGACAGGCAAAACCAGTTAGCAGCTTTTGAATGAGTGGGTGAAAAGTCTGGTAGGACTATTTACTGGTGTTTTCACTTATATATTATTAGGTTCAGTATTTGTCAGATCACACACTGATTATGTTACCACCATACGCATCCAGAAAGCAGATTTAGAGCAGCAAAGCAGCAGAGGTATTCTCTAGCCTCTGATCACCATTTAAAAGATATATGTTTTGAAGTACCTAGAGGTGGTTGCAGGCTATATCCATGCTGAGCTGCCCACCCCACTTGATGAAGGAAAGGGTCCAAGTAGAATAGCCACTGGTCAAATTTGTCAGAATCGTCCAGCCCTTCGTATCGCAATTTAAGTCTCCCACCAACGTTGTCTACCACGTTGACTATCCAGGCTTCCAGGGAATCCCGCATGTTTTGCAGTTCTAGGCGGGAGCCTGGTGCGATAAGATCCAATGGATTTTTCCCTCTGTGAAGCTACAAAAAGCACACAAATTATTCTGTGCAATAGAACACAACAAATCCCATACTTCTACTTCTTCATACACATTTTTTTTGCATAAATAAAGCATGCATACAGAAGTAAAGAAATACAGGTCCCTTACTAACACAAGACAGAAATGAGAATGTTTAGAATCGCTGGTACTTGCATCAGAGCTTCTGCACTGCCTGTAGATAGCCACACATTTCAATTAAGTCTTCATCATCATTTTCAGAAGCATTATCACTTATATATTCAAGTTGTGAAAGAAACATGAATAATCTCATTCTAAAACTGAGTCATCTAGCATACAAAGATGACTAGACAGAACATACAAAGACAGAAATGTCTATTGTAAAGAAGACATCAATGACACTTTCCAAAAAAAAATTATATTCTGTACTTTACAACCAGACACTGATATGAGGTGCAAATACTATCTTAAGGGCAGAGAAGGGGATAAAAATTTGGTTCTTCACTAGCAAAGATGCAAGATTTAAGGGAAACAATAATCTGCCCATTAGTAAAAAAAAATAAGTGAAAGGAGTCAACTGAGAAAGGGGCCAACATGAAAGCTAGATAAATCAAGAGTTATTTCCTTTGAGCTGTATGAAGGAGGAGCAGAATAAGAGGAAGATTGAACCTTGAAAAAGGTTCTTCTTTTGATAGGATTAATGAACGACCTAAATTTGTAGTGACAGATATGTTTCAGGATAAGATGATCAAAATTAAATACCGTAAATAGGAAACAGTAGAGAGCTGAACTTTAAGGTCAGCAGCATACTACAGTGCTCCCTCAACTTAAAAAAGGCAATGAACTGACGCTCTGAATAGGGGTTCCCTTAATGACAAAGGGGAAAATAGAGACAAAAGCCAAGAGGCAGCACATTGTGGCACTTACCCCCTCCAGCAGGTTAGCAGGAGCACTGCATGCTCCTTTCAGCACCCGCTGAAGGAATTCCTCCTTGTCGGGTATCTTGTCCTTGATACCTAAGTGAAAAGTGAAGAAGCAAGACTGTGATTCCTCCTGCCAGTTAAAAATTTTTCAGACAAGAAGACATTACCACACTCTTGAGCTGCCTCATTCACAACAATCTGCCACACATTCACCAGTAACACCTTAAAAGAAGAAACAAAACAACAAAATCTTTCAAGAAAACAACAAAGCAATAGAATTTGGTGCTTGATGATTAAGATAACCACAAGCCTCTGTAAAAATAAGTCCAGTTCTGAAATTAAGCTAACTCCTCTCTGGTGAAAGAGGAATCTCCTACTGTAAGTCATGGGATTTCAGAAAAACATGGCAGAAAACCTCAACTTGTCATCACAGCAACCCCACCTGTGCATAACAGCAATTATGAAGATTACCTGCCAGGCCTACATAGGACAAAAGCACACTTTTGTATGTACTCCCCACTTCTGCAATATGGAGCAAATACCTTCAGGCACTTTGAGAATCTTCTGGTTCTGCTCACACCAGCCGATGGGGTGTAAATCAGCTGTCATGATATCACACCAGAAGTCAGCCTTGCGGTCTTCCCCGTAACCATCGTAGCGCAACAGGAGCAGCTGCCCACATGTAGTAATGATGGTGGCCACCCAGTAGGTGTTTTGGTCAGACTTGACAGCAACTTCTAGTTTCATACCAGGGGCAAAACCATTCTGCAAACTTGTATCCACCTGAAGAGGAAGGAGATTGTCACATCTGAGCACCTCCCAGAAACTTCATGGAACAACAAAGGGGGAATCATTTAGACATGCTCATTAACAATAAAAGCCTCAAGCAAAATGCTATCCAGTCTCTTCAGAGGAACAACTTCATCACAATATGCAAACCAAATTGGCATGTATACAGAATCATCATTAAGGAAACCTCCTTTGCCTTTCAGAGTATGCTTTCAACCTTAAATCAATATCTTGCAATTCATCTTCCTGCCCTGGACAATACCTCACCCATCACTAAAAAGCCTTCCAACTCACGGCTGGGCTGCCAAGCCAGGCAAAACTAAATGTCAAACTCAGCAACACAATTTTGACTTTTTGTGTTAAACTATATCTTTCAACTTCTTTGGACAAAGAGCCTGTTTAAAATACATACACATGCTTTAGATAACAACACTACCATGTCTTCCACCCTGCTCGTTTAACAAGGCATGAATCTGCACAAATTGCACAATACGGATTTTTAATGTCTCTGTGGAAGAACCCTGATAATTCTGTATGTAGCATTGTTACCTAAATTCCACAGAACATAAACAGTATGTGTTCTTCTTTGACAACAATAAAGTGCTAAACAGCATGTGTGCTCTGTGTGTACGTGTGTGTGTGGTGTGTGCAGGTGAGGAATCTGACTGCACAGCGACCAATACTCATATGTGAACTTAAACAGAGAAGGAAAAACATTAAGTTTCTTGTATCCCTAACTTCCCCCAGCTCAAACATTCCTGAGAGAGCAGGACGGCTCTCTTCTGCTCTCACTACAGTATGTTTCTCAGCTATGCTTAACTCCATGGCCTCAGTCTTAATTAAAACTCTAACATGTCGATTCCCCGTTCTCAGCTGAATGTAACTGGTGTTTTCCTTCTTAAGTGGTCCCAAGTTCCATTTCCTCTTTGAATCAACTGCAAGACAGGCTTTCAGTATGATGCAGATGCAGTAGATATTTTCTGGGTTATTTATTACCAGTTCTGCGCTGACGGTTCAGTAACTGCCATAGCTATTATAGTCTCATCAGCCAGCACATACTGGTTTGCTAAAAATAAAACCAGGAGAACCACATCAGAAAGAAAAGCATATGCCTCTGTTAACTGTTCACATCCTTTAGATTAATATCCTTCACTTAGAGAAACCTCTTCTTAAAACAACATCGGCAGGACCCAATACCTGCAGGCGTTTTGAAGTGCTATTACAGAGGTCATTTACTCAAAAAGATAGTTGTGTTGCTGAAGAGATATTACTAAAGACTTTACATGCTGATTACTGAGAGAAAATCCATGAGCTCGACAAAAAGTCCGAGGAATTGGGAAATCTGTGCACCTCTCTATACCCGAACCTTCAGCAAAGCCTCACGGCGTAGAGAGCTGCGTTCAACGAAACCAACAGCAACTGGAGCTTTCCCAGAAGTCAGGTGCATTTGTCTAACACTGTCATTTATGTTCCCCGGTGGATACAGCAGAGACCAAGAAGTTAGCACCCTCTCCTGGCAGCTGGGCAAGACGGCGCCGCAAAGTGACTTAAATCACAAAACTTTGTCTCTGGGCTGGCTGCCTGAGCAGCCCGGCTAGCAGGAGCCGCTGGGGAAGCTCCAAGAGTTATTTTCTTTGGAGCAGTGGGTCTGAGCAGCTGATGGCCCCCAGCGGCTGGTGACAGCCCTGCTGAGGCTGCTCCGAGCCCCGGACCCTCCTTCCCGTCGAGGACTGTCCCCGGCTTTGGGCCACTCGCAGGTCAGAGCCGGGGATCCCAATCGGCTCAGGAGGAGGTAACGACAAAGGAGGGACAAAAAGCATCAGGAGCGTGCAAGGACACACGGCAAATACATGTGTTCAGATGACACTGCACGCTGTCTTACCTTTAATCTACATTTACACACACATGTAAGTTGCAGAAAGGAATAAAAAAAGCGATTTCAACAATTCTAGATAAAGTGTATTTAGACTTAGGGGGAGATGACAACAATGATATCCAGAGCAACTCCAGGATTTGGTAAGCTCTTTTTCCTGCCAGAGTGTAGACAAAACAGTCACTTTGATCTCAATACCGTTTAATTTTTAAAATGCAAACAAATTAAATATTAGAAAACACTTAATTTAAGGAAGTAGCTTACATTTTCCAGTGTGTCTTGCTCATAGTAAGAACAAAACTTTCAGAATTAATGTAAGCATACAAATAAAAACCCCCTCCTCTCTCCCATCAGTCAGTTCTTTGCTAACACAGGCTGCATAACCATGGATTACAGTTTCTTAGCCTGACCGTGTACTCTCCTACAATGTGGGTTAGGTATTTCTCACCCACCACTCATAATAGGAGGCTAGTAACAGTGCTGCTACTCCAGTATTTAAAAAGAACCAAACAAAACCCTTAAGATTCCATCTAAAATTGATTTATAGTAATTAATTTATTTATTTATAAATGCCCGTTTGCTCTTGTGCCAATAGTATTCTTCACCTTAGGTTTTTCCATTCTGTTTTTTAGCTCTCCTGACGGTAGACTATAAAAATATGTCATTTTACAAATCAAGCAACTAGCACCGCACAGATTCCAAGCTGGAGGGACCACCAGTCGCTAGCGCAGAGACATTAGTGCCTGTACACTCTCCACTTAAAATTTCTCACCTGATGTATCCTGGAATAACACTAACATTTTTTTAGGGCTTCATCACATAGGCAGGCTGTGACTCTCCACTGGGAGGCACTGAGGTTCTCCTTCTCTGCCTTTTCCAAACCATTGCTTTCTAATGGACAGCAGAAATCCTGAGCATGTGACCTTGCACTATTGAATTTCCATTAACAGTAAGATCTAGGTGATGTGAGGCTGCTGTAAATACGCTCCTCTCTCTGCTTGTCAATTCGGTGTCAGCATTTACTTTCCAAAATTTTACGCCAAGCTTATTAGAGAGAACATCAAAATTGGCCTCCAGACAAATTCTAAGGGAACTGTGCTAGCAAACGCCTGGCTGCTTCCCTCTCAAAGATACAGGCATCTATTATCACACCCATTCACAACCCTGAGTCTCTGGGCCAGCTCCCTGTGGTGTGTCGGGGTGCAGAGTGTGGTCAGCCAAGCTCTCCAGGGGCAGCTCCTCCACCCCCAGCCAGCAAGGACTGGGCAACACAGCTCAGCTCTGGCTTACTCACTCTCCACAACTCTCCTCTACTTGCACCAGCAAAACTGTATCGTGTTCTACATACGTAGGGAATAACAACAATAAAAAAAAAGTGTTCTTGTTTGTTTGTTTTTTTTACCTAATTGTATTTTTACTGATGATGCTTGACACAGCTCAGCCGGCGGAGCGCAGTACAGGGGTAACAAAGTCATTCAAAGTGTGTCTCCTGATGATTAACAAAATACAGCTGCAATGTTAATTCAGTTGGCCACCACTGTAAAGCTGGTATTACAATTAGTTTGTGTAATGTCTGAGCTATGATAACAAGTTTCTTTAACAGAGGTCATGTAAGGTAAGCCACACCAGAGGAGCAGACAGACCACTCCTCGTGCTACTGCAAAACGCCGTTGCTGATTCCATACAGCTCCCTCAAGGTGGGTGCATGGACACCACCACCCTAGTAAATTTGCTTTTGCTAGAGCCATAGTACATTAAAGAAAAACAAAGTGAGGATAGGCCTCTCCCCTTCAGAAATGAGATACCTGAATGTTTATTTTGGACAAAGAGCTTACAATTACATCCCAGTGTATGGAGGAGCCTCTGTGTGTTTACTGTGCATCTTTACTACTAACACAACTGTCATACTTTAATCAATTCTTTAATGTTTTGCACTTCTGCAGGTTACCTTTGGACTCAAAATGCTTTGTGATCCTTCTGTGAACAGAGCTCAGTTTTTCTGCTCATTGAAGTCTCCTGTACTAAAAGTGGTAGCACTAGACCTGAGCACCTGAGCACCACAGAGTGCTTTCCAAGCAAGGTGCCACACAAAAGTCATTACCCTCACTGCCATTGCAAAAGCCCCACAGCCAGTCTTTGAAAGACTATTAAATCCTAACTTTATTAAAAAGAGTTGGATAAGGATACAGGCTGGCAGCTTCGAAGGTGTTTCAATTGTTTTGGAAGCGACCCAAGAGGTTTGGAAACCAGCTCTATACAGCTCACCTTCACTGATGACCCAGTACAAGAAGCTAGATTTCACATTCAGATCTCACCCAATGGGACAGTGCACTCCAAGATTTTACCAACATATATTTGATTAAAGATATCCAAGGGCGAAGACAAGAGCTTATCAAGACTTCATCCTATCCATTAAGTCTGTGCTTGACAATTATCCTAATCAGTTTTCTAACTACTACAAGTCAAGTGTTTGGCAGAGCTATTATTTTTTTCTTGGCCTCCTTGAGACCCACCATTAAAACCTTCTTTGAGAGCACATTTGAATTCTGCTGTTCAAGAACTATGCCAACTTTCTAAAGCTAGCTCCTCCATAACACTTGTCCTGTAGCAATCACCAAAAGAAGAAAGAGACTGGCCAGTTTGGCGTTTATAAGTAAAATCAATCTTATCTTCTGGTGCAGAAAAGGCTGAGAGCCCCTTAACTTTTAGCACGTTGTGATGGGATTACACTGTGCTATGTACAGGGAAGACAAGCAACAATAATAAAAAGGTGAAATTCCCCATTTCTCTTTACTCTAAGAAACACAATTCTAGTTCACCTTCCAGATTGAGAGCATCAACTCATTCAAAGGAACCCTAAACATTCAGTGTATCAAAAAATCAATGTAGAAGATGGTAAGAAAATGCACACTCTATGACTCACATGTTTAAAAGATCCATGGGGGGCTGCAGTTGCTCCTGTGTCTTCTAGATACTCATCCCAATTGAATTCCATTTCTTCCACACTGGAACCAGCATCTGGAAGAGAATCCAAACACCTTCTATTTAGCAACCTGTTGGCTTAAGTTTTAGGCTACTAAGAACTATAGCAAAACCCACTTCAGTTCCAAATGACCTACTCCACAAGTGTGCACTGAACATATTTCAACAACAGAGACACCACTATTTAGCCTTTCCTTGTATGTGAAGGGCACTTTAAGTTGGATTTGGTCTGAAAAATAGTGTGATCTTGTGGATATTGAATAATCACAAATTGTTTATAATTTGTGAGAGGAATACAAGCAGAAAAGTTCTGTATTCGTATCAACAAATATGAGAGACTTGAAACTCTGGGCACCTTGGACTGTCAAAGTATTTAATTAAAAAACATCCAGGAAACAGCAATACTGATAGTAAGGGGTTTGAAAAGAAACACTAAAAATATTTGAAATGCAACTCCCCTCTTTTTAAAGTTAGATAGCATTTATTTAGACGTTATAAAACACCACAAGCACAGAGAAGGATTCAGGGTACTTCTAAGGAAAAGAGCTCGAGACAACTTAAATCAAGAACAGTCAAATTAGTCACTTAAAGAAGCTGTTACACCTTATGAGCTGTTTTTTTTTAAACCAAGAAAACCTCATTTCTAGATGCACTTAAAGCAAAAATATGCCAAAACCACTCAAGCCACAGTTCAAAACTCACTCAGGCTGTTAGGGAAGCAATTAGCTGTAGTGAGCCATGCTACAAATTAGTCAGATTTTCTATCATTATTGTCAAGCCTGTCCCCCAGCCCTGGTCTCCCCTTCAAGTTCTTGGATCACTTCCCTGCTCCCCTCCTGTTCTCATCTCCTCCAATGTGTATCCCGCTCTGCTGAAACCACGGCTTGGATTTCAGGTTCCCTATTCAGTTCAGCATGCAGCCACGTTATATTTTTCCTGCAGGAACAGCGGGGATGACCCAGGGAGGGTCCCACCTCGTGTAAGGGGCATTTTTAACCTCAGCACAAAACTACAACTTCAGGTTCAGCAGCAAAAGTGATAGCAGTGATAAGACATAAGAGTAAAGTTTTTCATTTTCACTTTTAGGCCAATTCTACCATCTACATCATAATTGTCTTTATGAATGAACACAAGAGACTTTCATCTCTCAGTACCAGGAAACCTGAGACCTTGTTTACATTTGGAAACAGAGAAAACTCCATGTATCAAAACACAGGGAAAGCTCAGCCAAGATTACAGGACACCAACGTTTCCGACACGCTCAGCCTTTCTCGGGACAGGTAGCAACTGTTCTTTCAAGAAGTAGTAGTTTGAGGAGGAAACTTTACATGTCCAAAAAAATGCACGAAATACTATTACAAGCCCTTATCAGCTCCATGGACATGCTGACAACTTGCTAAGTATGTTCCACAATGGTTCTTAGTCCACAAACAGAGAGGGGCAAATATTTGCCCAGAAAGCTGAGCTACTTTAAATTGTCTAAAAAACCTGCAAGTCCCAAGTGTAAAGTAGGTCCATTTTTTCTTCAAACCGGCTGTTAAGCTCATCCTCAACTCTCCATTGTAATTCCAGGAATTATCATTTCCCCAGATTTAGAAATGCACACTCAGTTACCTTTTGTTTGCTGATGACAGTATCAGTTTTGAAGGCAGCCCTTATCTCTCCCAAACCCAATTTCATTTTCCTATTTTTAAACAACCACACTTGGTTATATTGGCCTTGCGCAAGCCTCACAGCTCAAAAAAATTCAGAGCTTGACTATCACCATCACTTCTGGGGGATAATTTACAACTCACTGGAGAAATAGACCTGAAAAAGGAGAGAGGTAAGCAGTTTTATTTTAAAAAATTTGAGGGAGTAAAGAGGCTAAAGCACAGACCGCAGCTGTTTGCAAATTAGGGTGGGGCTGATCAAAGCTCTGCCTGCAAGTCATTCGAAGAAAAATATAATTTCAGTGCAAAGTGTTGTTAAAACAGAGTAAGACTTCTTAACTCATTAAAACAGCGTTTTACTTTCATATAACCATAAAAACGCTGAAGTTCACAGCTGCAGAACCGAAGTGGGCAGAAACATCAGCTCGAATGCAACAGCTATGGTCTGTCGAAACCAAGAGCGAATTGTGTGGTTTTTCTCCCTCCTAGAGCCCCCCAGCTCACCCCTTCCCACTGCAAAGCACCCGGCTGCTCAACAGCAGCGACAACCCCACCTTCAGCCAACGCCAAAAAGCACTTTGTATGTAAAAAAGCACTGCTTGCCCTGTCTAATGCATTCCCCTTCGAAGGGAAACGTGAAGCAACGCGACTGCTCTGTGCTTTTTAACAAGTCTGAGAGCCAAGCAGCCCGACCTGGGAATACCACGCGGATCCTGAGGCTTTCCAGCCCTGCTCTTTCCCCAGCCACTCCAGCACCGAGTCTTCAATAACGTGTTATCATCAGATAACTGTCTAAGGGGCAGTTAAGCTCCTTAAATGAGGCACAGGTCACTTAACACACTGAAAGGGTCAATTAGTAACTTATGTTGCCACTTAATTGCTACAAGGAGCTCCTGAGAAAGCCAGTTTGCCTGCTGCTCGGGCTATGCTTTTGCCTGTAACTAGGGTTAAAACCAGTTCCCAACTGGATCAGAGTTACCACGGGTCCTTTGTCACCCACAGTCTCTAATCCACAGTCTCTGCAGCCTGGATGTTCTCCTGTCTGAAATGGCTCTTTCCTTCCAGGTCTGGGCTGCGGTGAGAAGGGCTTCGTATCGTACAATGCCCAGATCTCACCAGCACACCCAGAACCTCTCCCCCAACTCATTTTTCATAGGAAAATAAATAAATAAATCACAAATTCCTGTTCAACACTCACTGCAAATTTAATACTCTTCCTGCTTTATTTTTCGTTGACTCAGAGGGATTTTTTTTTTAACTTATTTTAAAAAGCACCCAGAATTTTCACTGTTTTGTTCATTCGTAAGAGTTCAACTCAGCTTGCATTTACACTTTATTAAGGTTTTACAATTAAATGAGACTAGGTGATTAGCCTTGCACTGAGCACACAGAGCTGGGGAGTTCAGGTGCTTCCCTTCTCTCAGAGGCTGACACAGCCGAGGGCCATGCTCAGCTCTAGGATTTAACAAATCCAGCTGCTGCTGCTCGTACCTGGCCCTGCCACAGCATTCCAGGTTATTTAGTGCAGCACTTACTGAATCAATGTGGAACATGAAAAGCTCATTGAATAAAGCTCCAAGGAAAAATGCTGTATGAGGTTTTGTAGTGAGAGCAGTAAATTAGTTTTTTTTAATTGTGGCATGTGGTAGGACTACATAAACCATGAAAAATCTCAGAAATCAAGTACCTGGTTTTCAATACCTCAACGCAGAAACACTCCAAGGACGTGGTGAAGGACCATTGCTCTGAGAAGGCTCACGCTAGCTGGAAATCTTAGAGAATCCAGTTGCTTTTCTGGTTTTATTGGCAGGATAGCTGCACCAGAGCAGACCCTGTTTAAATCAAGCCTTTGATCTATTTTGTTGGCATTTTTTGCAAGACCCTATTGCACAGCACCATCCTCATGGGTTTGCAGACCCCAGAACACACAGAGGATCAGTTTAATGAAGCCACAATCCTGAGGGGCCATACATCTGTATTAAACATCCTGACCAGTCTGAGTTCAAACTACTCAATAAAACCTCAGATATTTATACTAGAAATTCATTTCTACTGTGAGATGACTTGCAAATTAATAGGACAGATTACAACAACAAAACCCATATTTAATCCATTTAATCCTAAAGCACAATTTATTAATGTAATGCATGAGTGTACATACACTTATGTTTCTTCTTTCTCTCCATATATAACCTTAATTGAATAGAACAGAATTGCTACAAGTCCTACCTGAATCCAACTTTTTATTACATGGAGACATTTTTCTACAGCAGACAGGATGGCTGAGCCCCACATTAGCTCAGCGGCAAAGCACAACTTTGGCAAAGGTGGGGAAAGAACCCAGATGCGATTCTCATCCCTCACTATACAACTAAGTTTTTGCTTTCAAATCAAGCTAATGAAAATTTTCTCAAGTAAAATCTGAGAAGTGTCCTACAGAGGGATCTGTGGAGAACGCTTACCCACTCTGGAGGTGAGAAAATTAGAAGTTTCCTAGGTAGGTAACACTGTTTCCTATTTATCACTATTTCTACTAGCATTATTCTGAAGATTAACTTCTTTTCTGAATTTTACCATGAATTATGTCCTGGTGCTCTCTGATACATGCAGGAAGAGAAAGAATACTGAATTGCATCCATTTGGATAGAAGGTGGTAGTGAAATATTATGGACATTAGCCTTTAAAAATACCTGCAATGGAAACAGTCTACACCAGACTGTTTTGATCTTTGGATTTGAGTTGAATTCTCACTGCAAATAATTTTCATGCATCTTTAATGTGATTTAGTTGAAGACTGTCATATTGGACATTTAAGTACATCACATTGAAGTCTGCAAGACCTTCAATTATGGCTAACCTAAAGGTTTCTCACTCTGAAACTTAGATACATTTCAATCTGATTTTAATATCAGTTAATCTTTTCCATTTATACCAGGTGCAAGGCCACGAATAAATAAAGACAGGTTGGAATTTCAGCAGCTGAGAAAGACTGTGACAAGAATGAAAGTTGTCTTTTCCCTTCGTAATGCAGGAGAGCATCACAATCAACAGCCCTGGCCACTGTCTGGTTCTTGCAGGCAGAGAGCCAGTACATAAAAACCAAAAAGACAGAGTGGAATCTTCAAAAACCGCTAAAAATCATCGAGGGGAAAAAATGACACCAGTCAAAGAATATGAGGGGAATGTTCCAGTAGTGGTTGGGACCGGTCTAACTCAAAGCACATCAGGAAACAATATTAGAGGGTACAACAAAACCAATGTGCTTATGCTTACACGAGTAACATTTCCTGGAAACTATCTTTGAACTCAGCAAGCAAAGCTCTCCAATTATTATTGACTTTTCACAGCCACCTGTCCTCAAACCAGGCACAAAAAGGATTCTCAGGAAAATAGCTGTTGAGTAATTTCAAGACAATATCAAACCCTCCCTCAGCTATTCCAAAAGCACACAGAGAGGACCGTGTGACCTCTGATACTTTTTGAGAAAGATGGAAAAATTTCATAAAAGTTTTAGTACAGAGGGATGTGCTATCAGACTCTGAACACTCCATCGCTGACCACGAATCCATCTCCTTACTGTTCTTCTCAGCTGCTCAATGCCTCTTCTCTTTCTCACACTATGTGACAGAAGCTGGCAGTCTCTAGTAGCAGAGGAAACTGTATTTACATGTGCACGGAGACATTCTGCATACTTGTGCATGCTGCTTTTTCTTGCTTATTTGAGGATGTAACATTGACAATAGCTTGAGTGATTGGCTATAATTAATAATCAAAAAGCATATTTCAGTATCAATAAAGCAGATAATAGCATTCTGCTAAAACACACTGTAAATTAAAATAATGTTTAACATTTCTTCACCCACACCAACAGCAATTAGACTTCCATAAAGTAAAGGTACAAAAACTACCAACAGTGAACTGTCCTATGAGAAGAGCTGCTTGTTGCACAAATACCAAAGGAAAGAAAAACTCAGATAAAATCCTAATCCAATTGTTTACACTGGTAACTACAAATTAAAATTACTTTATATTAACTGTACCAACACTATCGGACCACCTTAAGAAAAAGGAACAAACCATGACAGGTAAGTCAGAAAAATGGATGCATCCTCTCCCCCAAGAGTTTACAAACCCAGAACTGTTTCAGAAAGCTGTTATTATCCCCAGCCATCCCAGACCAATATTCTCAGCCTGGCGTTTCAAGGTGAACCAAAACCTGAGCTAATTGATCATAAAATACCATTCTGCAGCAGGTTAGGAGTTGATATCCCAAACCCATCAAATCAGAAAAGCAGGACAGATTACAATGGCAGCAAACAGTTTCAGTCACCCAACTTTTTAAACCAACAACACAACCTTGTTTAAATATTAAGAACAAAACATTCATGAGAACAGAACAAGATAATATTAACCAGTTTGGCAAACAAATGTCTTAAAATAATACTGTTAGAGCCACTGAGCTTTTCAGAAGCCCATACCACGAAGAGGAAAGATACAGCTTCTTAAAAACACAACTACTAATGTGGGTGAGGTTTTGTTCTCCTTTAAGCCAATGACACACCTTGCTTTTGAAACACAGCAATAACAAACATAAGCACCATAGCCAGACTCTAACCCACAATCATTGAAATTTGAGTTTCTCCCTGTATATAGCAGACAGCATCAGACACATGCACCATGAAACATTCACTGTATTCATCTTTGTTCCATCTCACTTGCCAAATTTTTTGAGAATCGTTAGCCAGGGAGCTCAGCTGGACTATTACCTGCGTCATACTGCTGTTCTCCATTCATCTCCACAGTAGCCCAGTGGTTATTTCAAGCAGTCAGAAGCAGGGGAATCCAAAGCTGTCACGGTTTGGTGGTCATGAGTTGCTTCCCGCCTTCAATTCTACTGGCAGCCAGGACATTCAAGAAGGGATCCTGAAAAAAAAAAAAAAAGATAATAAAATCTTTATTGGATTTTAACTACTTTAAGATACATTAAAAACACTCCTCCATAAATAAGCCAAAAACGTTAAAGCAAACAAGGGCATCTCACCACGTTCATGTATGTTTAGCTATTCCAAACCCCTCAACTGCAGACCAAATTAATTCTAGAAAAAAAAAATAATTTCCGAACTCAGTCAATTATAAAGCTGACTTTCAACATCCCTTCAGCACCCCAACAAATCGACACCTCTCAAAAGCTCCTTCAACCCTTCACAAGGTTAAAGAAGCAGGGAACTAACCAATCCATGGCTTGGGAACAAGACAAAACAAGAATCCAGCTCCTTTGTCATTTGGACCAATGAAAATGTCTAAACTCAAGAAAACCAAACTGATACTGGTGAAGCAAGAGCACAGTAAGGCTTGCAAAACGTCTGCTCAGGCCGTGGGCTTCTAATATTTTAGCCATTTGCTTTCCCACAAGTCTTCAGGTGATTTGCAACTCTGGTCTTGAATGGCTATAAGACAAGTTTAAATATATGTATACATTTTACACTTACTAGATTCTTAACAGTTCGACCAAGGAGGCATCACTGTCCCTATCACAGGAGCAGTATCTTTAGGCTCCAACGGTCCTCATGAAACGCAAATTAATCAAGACGTGCTTCCACCATTAAGGCACAGATAACTTGGAAAGAAAAATAGGGCAGAAAAAAAAACCCAACCCAATCCTTCCCAAAGTACCATAATTCCCTTTTGTGGAGGATTTCCATGGCTTAATTGTAAAATGCTGTGCAGCAGGCTGCAAATGTCCCGAGCACGTCTGTGGAGCATCCAGGCTTGGTAGCTGGCAACATCACACAGGCCAAACCAAACTCCAGTTACGCTTCAGCTGAAAGTGAGATGCCAAAGTTGTATTGTAGACTGAGCTACAGTTTTTGGCATGAATTTTAGGGAACTGCAAAGCAAAGCACTGAAAAGCCTGGCTGAAATCTCCTGTACACAGCACTGGTGGCTTCATTCACACACAAATAAAACAACAGACTTGAACAGAATTAAAGAAATATCCACCAACAGTGCTCGGTGGTGTAGGAAGTTTTCAAGTACAATCAAAAATATAGCCAACTTTAAAAATCTTCATTACATGTGAGAATAAAAATATTTAAGGCTAGCAAGAGGTATCGTTAAGAGGTCCTATTGAATGGTACCTTAATGCCACAAAAATCTACTGTGTAAAAGATATTAATTCAGTTTTATTCATTATAGCTTCAGGAATACATCTGGAAGGGAATTCAGCTGCCAATTTCTGCTACACTGCTTCTAACCTACTCCTCTCCAGCTCAAAAAGACTGTGCTCAGCATATACCTATAAGGTCACAAATTAACTCCCAGTGCAGCTCTGTCTCTATAAGAAAGTTACGGAGAAATGAAGCACAGGTACCAATCTCGATCAATTTCCCCTGGTTCTTTACCTGCTTCTTCCCTGCTCTCAGGACACAGCAGTGCAGGGTGAGCTAATGCAACCTTTCTGAAGACTTTCCTCCTGAAGACAGACTGACAGTCTAAGCTTCCATTTACCCTATCCTTTATGAAGGAATGCTGGAAGATGATGTCACTGGCAACCTGCAGGATGCGTGGCACACAGTGAAGAACTAACCAACAAAACACTTTTTAATCATCAATCAAAACATTTCTTGGTAATGGCCTATCTTAAGTCTATCAGCTGTCACGCTGCTCAGCCACAATGAAGGCAACGCTGTGAAAAACGCTGAATGAAGCATCCAGTCCAACAAATCTGGGGATGTGCCACTGGTTTCTAATACTGTAGCCCTGGCAAAGTACCTTCAGAACTTAATTGCAATTAGGATATTTTCAGTTTATGGGATCCAGCTCTCAATTAACTTCTATACCTAAACTAGGTGATGTAAAACTAACTTCATCTTTTTTGCCAACAATGAATTATTTAAAACATCCCTCTACCCTCCCCCAAAAAACCCAAAAATCAAACACCAAAGAGGCTGTTTAGTCAGAAGATGCCAAATACTGGCAGCTCCTGTTGAAGCTGATTGATATTCTGCCCAAGTCAAGTTGGGTAGTTATTCAGGATTTCATAAGCAGCTCTGGTGTTTTATGTACACAAAATTGAGAGTACTTGTAATTAGCACCCGCCATGTCTGATGCTTACAGTCTGGCACCCCAAAGATTATCTTTTGATAAATCTCAAGGGGAGGGGAGCACAAGTGCTGCTGGAACACAGCTGATTTGGAAATACTTTGGACTCTTCAGTCTCACTTCTGCATTTCAAACCTCCTTTCAGCACATGAAATATTCAGATGTTAGCAACTGGAGGCAGCATTAAAAACAGTTACAGTTCATTAAAGCCAGATGGCTCACTTGAATATGAAAAGAAATCAAACATAAGTTGGATGTTGAATTAAAGTAAATCAGCTGGTGTCTGAGGCTCAATATTATTTTAAAACAAAGGCACATGAGACAATGGGGACATGAGACACCCCTACGGACTGGGGAAGAAGGTACAGAAAGGATCAGGTTTCAGCAAATTCCTTTATGCAAAGGCATCCAGTAAAATCTATTTCCAAACCCTGCGTCTACCATATCGGGCTTCACTCTGCGCAGGCAGGCACAAAACCTGTTGCAGAGGTCTCTGAGAGCAGGGAAGAGGTTCTCCGGTCCCTGGAACCTACAACTCCGCCACCGAATACCGAGATACATCTACTGCTAACGCCGAGACGGGAAGGTAAAGGTCCTTTTTGTTATTCTTGTGCCATACCCTGGATGCAGGAGGAGAGGGAGTAAATGTCCTCCTGGTCCCTATGCCCATTCACACATATACCTGTGCTTTTTCACTTCAAGGAAATACTGATTATGTGTTTCCTATGGGTGGTGAAGGCACATGCATTTCGTTTAAAGACTCTTTGTAACAAATTCCTTATTGTAGGACTCACAGCTATGGCATAAACAGTGCCCTGTTCAGCACATCTGCTAATTAGGTCCAGTGTTGGCCATGAAGATTATTGTCTGCATTTCAGAAAGAAAGACTATTCAGGACAAAAGCACCCCTCAGCTACAAACTTCTGTCTGAAGAACATTCAGAAAGAAGAGTGTGAAAAACAAACCAGGTACAGACAAGCGCCCAGCAGCAGCAACAACCCTTTCCCTGTGTACAGTTATAAATAGGAAACAACCAGTCGTTCCTGTGCTTCCTCCTGCATTTTAACCCAGTGACCCTTCCAGTGAATATTCCCAATTCATCTTACTCACGCACAAGCTCATCATACAACCTCTTCTGTAGTTAAGCTCTAGAACTCTTATGACAAAATAAGCTGGAAGGAGAGGCTTTTCCTTCACAGAGAGAAGACTGCACCCCTTCACAGAGAGAAGACTGCACCAACACTACACGCCAGTGGGCCCAATCCTTCTGCTGCAGTGGCCAGAGCTCTGAGACGCAGGGCACGGCCCCTCTCAACCCTTGCTCCTGACGCTACCGCGCTCAATTGCAATTACAGCCTGTGGCCGGCTCCAGACACTCTCTTGCCATCTGTTTTTATTATTACTGCAGAAATAAGCAATTTCCACAGCTTGCAAAATACACCTTCAAGCTTTTTTTTAAAACCTTTTCCCTAATCTAACCCCACAACAGTCAATCATAAATACAGGCATGAGATGGCCCTTTCGCTACAAGATGAGACAGTGGCTCCAGGGGAGCGCGTTCAAATCAAGATTTGTATGCGACTGGGTAATTGCAGGCCATGAACCTTATCAACATGCAAACAGATCCAAGCTCGCCAAAGGGCAGTTGTGTGGGGTCCTTTACCCTAGGAGGTAAGCCAAGAGGAGAACATGAGGTCTTTGGAGAACACATTTGCACCCTCTCCAAGGACAAAGAGACTCCACCTGACCTGACTGAGCCTCTGCCAACCCATCACTGACAGGAGAAAGTCAAAAAATGGAAAGGACCCTCTAAGATGACAACTTCAGTTACAAGTGTTTTAAATTCCACCAGAAATTGTTTATAAAATAACTAAATAAATCTATAGCACAACATAATAAACTACTGAGGTAGGAGCCAACTTTATTTCTGGTCCACTTACAATGTTTGATTTCTTGAACGCTTTCATGAAATCCATTACATGTATGTTGATGAGTTTTGTGTCACAGTAGTTGGGAGTACCATTACTTAGTATTTTCAGCACAAAAATTATGATACCGATTAAGCAAATTTCTCAATTGAAACCAAAATCAACAGTACTGGAGAAAATGAACTTTTAAGGTATTCAGTGCAAGTTTCATTCACCCTTTTGTAGCAATGCACTCACGGTACAGAAACACCCAAACTCCCCATGCTATGGCTCAGTACGTTTCTTTAAAACAGCCATATCCTTTTGGGGGAAAAAGTCAGAGATTCTGGCTAGACGCCGCTGCCAGCTCGGTGGAAGGATACAGCTGATTACCTGCCACAGCAAATCAGCAGCCATCTCCATCAGGGCACAACGGCAGATATTTCCCTCTTTTGAACAAATCTTACCCTTGAAATCAGGGCTGAGAGAGGTAAAAGCAAACAAATATTCAAGAACAGCATTCAGCATAAGGAATCTGTAATATCTGTGATGCTAAGGAACTGTTTAAAATTCACAGATCAGCAAACGTCTGCATGATCACTGCTGCTACGCTCGGATCAGCAAATCACCAAAACCCCACGAAGCCGCGCTCCTCGGGAGCCTGCACCATCAGCGATGCTCTGCTCGCTCCTCTCCCTGCTCCGGGATTTTTAACTCCCTTCACACCGTGCAAAAGCAGGGCAGGCACAAAACCAGCCTGGGCCTAACCGGCCACACGGAGCACGCATCTCACTTTGCATGTTTTGTGATTCAACAACCACATCAACACTTCGCTAAGCGCCCATTAAATGTTCCTCCACACCCACAGCACACAGCTGTCAGGATATTAAAATTATTTTCTTGGGAAGCAAAGTATTATACATACCTAGTTCTACGCCTTCCACTCTTGCCCCATCCCCCTGTCATTCTCCTTGCTGGAGCCCTCGGCAGAGGTCCTACTTCTCCAAGGAAGGGCTGTCAGAGTCCCATACTTCATGCAACCTCCTAGTTCTCTAAGTTTTTTTAGAGTCAAAATAGGGTTTAAGACATTTTTTGTAATTTTATCCTCTCTTATTTAATCTCTAACAGTTGTAAACCTGGAAAACATTTAAGATATTTTCTAACTTTCAGTCATACAAACCAAGTACTTCACAAGTGTATGTCTTCCTAGTATCTGACCTTCCATAAACAAAAGATGTGGAAGATTTCTCACAATCTCCAATTTATGTTGGAATGCCAGTTTTTCCAACCATTTTAATTGCTGTTCTGTGATGAGCAAAAATCAATTTCGGTTGCTTCTGTAGGAAAGAAAACTACCTGCCACAGAGCCCTTGGCTCAGCACTGTCAGTGCATTCCAAATCTTCCCAAGACAGCCCTGCAAGACCCAGAAAGTAGACTACAGACAGGCAAAATAAAGTTCGATGCTTCTATAAAAAATTAATAAAAATACTACAGTTTAAAGGGACAGCTGCTGAAGGAATCATCCTGTCCAACTTCATCTGACTTGCAGTTCTTCAAAGCATTATTTGTACACGCATGTATGGAACAGTTGGTCTGTAAACAGGAGCTTATTTGCTTGATTCTCTAAGGATTTATCAAAGATAAACAGATCGTTGAATCGCCCTTAATTGTAGGTATGAGCACCAACATTTTCTTTAGCCCATCTTGATAGGACATTGGGTGCTCCAAAACAAAAGCAAAACCTTCCTATATTATTCCTAGAATTACAAAACAAATAATGGGGCAGTGATGTTTCAACATTTTTTGCTGTTGCTAGACCAACTGTAACCAAATCTAGTCTGAGGTTACCACCTTCTGCTGTCACCCCTCTAACCTGTCTCCTACAGTCAAATTACGTAATTTTTTTCTCTTGTAACAGGTTGCAGGTGTACTGTCCTGGTGACCAACCCTTCTTCAGCAGCTCTGGCTGCAGACTTCACCTTACGTAGTTAGGTGAAGTCACGTGGTCCAAGGACTACAGCAGTAACCAACAACCAACCATCCTTCGTGAGAAATCGTTATTTCATTAAAAGCAGTCAAAATGTACGAAGTTTCAACCCCTGTAATCCCTCTCTACCAAGTCTCTACCCTTGTCAACTTGGGCTCTGTCCTTGCAAGGACAAACGCTGTGTTTGTCTTAACACTCGACTCCTGCTCTTTGCGAAGGGATCTTTTCTGGAGACACAGCACAGGATTCCTGCAATCCCTTTCATCTTTTTGCCTGCCAAGAGTGTGCTTGAGTGTTCTTATCTGAGCTGCTTCTGTATGGCCTCCGAGAACAAAACCCATTGAACGTTAACATTATATATGCATATATATGCAAACAGGAATTACTATCATCAGAGCTAGATTAATTATTGAAACTTACTGTATTCCTCTACCACACCTGCACTGCAATCTCTGCTCACTGACCAGTACTCATAACAGTTCCACACTTCCATTCCTCCATTAAATCCATTTTAGCAGAAGAGAATTCCCAAGTTGCTCATCCCTCCCATTGCAGCGGCAACACTGAGACTCCTCAGGAGAACTGCATTTGAAGAACACATTTCTGAAGAAATTCCCAGAAAATATGAAAGGGGCAAAGGATCTGCTGTGGAGACTCCAGGATGTAATCAGCAATCACAACCCAGGCTTACAAGTAAGTTGTGTGGCTCAGGAGCACGGAAGGATGAAAGAACTACAGCACTGGAAGCCCCTCTGCAGGAGAGGACAGCCTGCACCACCGCAGCCCATTCCAATAATAAATGCATCTTTTTACTCCAAGGGTTTATTAAATAAAAAAAAAAAGCCTCTGATTATGACAGCTTCCTGGGGTTTGCCCACAGACAAAGCAGGCAGAACACCAGCACACACGGCTCTGTTTGCACCGAACCAGCAAACCCCAAAGTTATTTACACACTTTTAAATTGTTCCTCCTTCATGCACAGACACCTTCAGGACTCAGACAGGTACTCGAGTAACACACTTACACAGCAGCACCCCAGCTGCACCTCCTGTCCCTCCAGCACAGTCCTTACACCTGCAGCAAAGGAGACGCATCTGCAGCCCCTCAACTAGCCCCCCAGCCCCCCCGAAGAGGCGCTGGATCCCCCAGGCAGCTGCAGGACAGGCACCGGCCCCGCTCCCGCCTGCCCAGAGCCCAGCCAAGGCCTGTCACAGCCCCTCACCTCAGGTCAAATACAGCAGGTTCCTGGCATCACACAGACAAACCAAAACCCCCGCAGCAGATTGAAAGGTTACAGCCTGGCAATCCTTTCTGCCTTGAAAATGTGGAAATGCTGTCTGTGAATGTGTATTGTTATTAGCATAAAAATATTTACCAGAGAAAAGGAGAGTCCCTTTTGTCACAAAAAGGGACCGGTGCTCATGCCTTTAACTCAACCTTTCATTAGAGCTGTTTGTACAACAGAGAAAAACCAAACAATAATCTATGTAACACAATTCTGCTGATATAATATGTGACGTTTTTCTTCTTTCATTTAAGTTATGGCAATTCATGCAATTTTTCCAATCCTAACCCCTGCCTGAAATCCAGTTGCTTCCAGGATTTGCCTTAACTGCCTGCGTATGCCCAACTACACGTGTAGCACTCTTAAAACTGGAAAGCCTGGTTAATAAATGTTGAAATGCTCAGGTCTAAGAGCTCAACAAACTACGAGACCTGTCTTTACCGCGTGTGCTGCGCTCCCCAGCTGGTAAAGGCATTTCCATGAGACTACACTTTAAGTCCAGGTGAGAATGTAAAAGTCAGGGCTCTGTTCCCAGCTAACTCAGAAGCCTCTGGACAACCGGAGCATTCACTTGACAGGGGAACGACACACAACGGTGTGTCCCAAGAAGTTCCTTTGTATTTACAACGGGTTGCAAACAGAAGCCAGTAAGAACTACTTAGTTTGATTTTTTAACATTTAAGATAGCAGCGGGTTTTGCCAAGTCATTCAGGTTTAGTTTCTCTCGCGTTATTCTGCTTTCTCCACTTGCTTCCTACAGCATACAGACCACAGGAACAGTGGGGGTTATTGGCCACATAAAGAAACCAAACAGAACAGACTGCTTTGTTTTCATTGTTGACTTTTTCTTATGTATTCTATAGCACAAATACAATTGCTTAAAGTTACAAGTTGGCCAAGAAGATGAAGGGAGAACGTGAAGTTCCCGCTGCCCCCAAGTCCCAGAAAGCAGCTCGGCAACTTCTTACCCTCTGTATAAAGACAGGCAGCACGAACAAGTAAATATTCTGCCAGTAACATGTAGTATAATTCACGGTGAGATAAAATAAGAGTGCTCAAATGGAAAGAAAATGACTCCTACCTCTACTTCTGAATGCCTAGCGTGTTTAAATATTGAATCCCACACGACATGATGATGTGTTACGGATGGCTGCCCAACAGAAAGTGATACGCAAGAGTTAAACTGCCAGCAGCAACGTTAACAGCCACCAGATTACAGGACCCTTTAAACTTAGCATGAGTAGCCTTGAAGTGAAACGTACACCACCCCAAACAGCACTATGAAATATCTGGTTTCTCCCCTTCCCTGCAGTAACTACATTACAGAAATGGGTACAGAATCCTGGTTTAGACCTTTAAAGTGAAACGACTGAACTTTTCGTCGCAGTCGCCACCAATCTCATTTTAGCTTGAAATAAAAATGCGCAGAACTTGCTCGGATACTGCTCAAGAGACAACTCTGAGCCAATGCCTAGATTAGAGATCTGCAGTACAGAGCCCTAGAGAGCAACCTGTGGAGAGCGATGGGTGGCAAAGCAGACTGCGTAAGCACTTAACAACTATTAGCTCTGAAAGAAAAAAAGAAAATCATGCCCTTTCCATGGTCTCAAGGAAGAGCAGTTCCATTGCTAAGTGGTAGAAGGCAAAGCACCAATGGACTAACATAATTAAGGATACAATACTCAGTTATCCACTCTGTGAGAGACAAGCGTTTTAAACCAAAAAGTACATTCCTTGCATGTATATTTTAGGCAATTAACAAAGATACAAATTCATCTGTATGTGCCTGAAACATGAAAATTACTGGAGAAATCTGCAAAAATTCGTCTGTTGGAATATCAGAGTTGGAAACTAATTTCAATGCAGGAAGGATGTCAGTCCTGCAGATAGAGTATGAAGGTTAATGCAGTCTTAAAAACGTTACAATAAATAGCTCCATAATACTGCTATGAGCCTCGATTTATTCAAACAAGTCCTCTTTGCCGACTCATATTCTCTGCATAAAATCTGAGCAGGACACTCAACTTGGCTCAGCACTCAAGTCATGTAAAGGGAAAAAACTCTGTGCTATCTTCCAAATCCCTTTTTGAAATTGTACTCCTCTTCCAGAGAACCACCTAATGGACGTCACCACTGCAGACACTACAACAATTAAAGGAGAAGACCTGGAGGGGGAAGGAAGGTACTTTGCAAAGATGAAATTTTAAAAAAAGTCTATCATATAATATGCTTTTAATATATAAAGCATACTCCTACTTGTTCCCTTCCTTTTTCATGTCATTGAAATAGCACATAATACAGAAAAAGGTAATATATTTCTCCTAAACCTCCCATTTCTCCTAAACCACAAGCTACACATAGAAAGGGTAACTCTCCCTCGAACGCCATCACAACCACAGGACAACCTCAGACCCCATCAGCTAGGAGGGCTCACACCACCTCCAGGCATTTGAGATCCAAAGTAAAGCTCGGTTTAACACCAGGGATATTTATTCCCAACAAGGATACTCTCTACCTCACCACTACGGAAGTTCAAAGGCTCGGAGCTAAACCTGGTTATCAAAACATTGATGTCTAGTTATAGATCCCATCTTCCTAGAGCAAGCAGGAACTCCAACACATCCAACTCAACTGGTGCTCTTTGGTGCACATCACTTGTGAAATTATAGCCAATCTCCTAGATTTGGGTTTAAAAATAGACTTGCTGGCCTAACCTTAGGTTTCTATTTTTAAAATATTGGCACTGATATTAGGGGACAACAAAGGGAGTGAATCTCATTCATACTTCTCTACAGACATGGAGTGTTGGGCTTTCTTCCCTGAGCAAACAACTAACCCCTGTTAGTCAAGTTGTCAACGACAGGCTACAGGGACAATTAAGAAGGAAAACACTTGGTTTCAAAGTTTGTAATTCGGGTACCATGTATTTTCAAATTAAATAATCCAAGTTTAAATAATTTCAAGTAAAAAAAAACCCCACAACTTAATGAAGAATCTGTATTTGTTTTTATGCACACTAATGATACTTGAACATGTACTCTACATAGACAGATGCAATTGTGAGTCAAACTGCTGTCCAACAGACAGAAAAACTATTTTAACAAGCAGTGGCACTGAAAAAAAAAGAAGATTGCAAATAAAAGCTGCAGAACTAAGAAGGACAGAGTTTTATCAAAACACTCATCACAACACATTGCATTGGATCAAAACAGACTCAGAACTCGTAATTTTCTTTATGAAGAAATTAACTTGCTCCTGGGTAGCCAGCGCAGGTCACAGATCAAGGAAATAAAATGGGGAAAGCCTGTGGCTGCAGAAGTTCTTTGGCTAGTGAAACCGAGAATCACTTTCCCTAGTAAGGACTCTGTGCTACCTACTCTCAAGAAGCAAGCCTCAACCTACGAGTGAATTCAAGTGCTGAAGTGAATACATTTAGGAAGCGATAAATGAAGGAGGATTTTAAAAAGCGACAACCACACCCAACGCCCGTTTAACAGACTCTACAAAGTCATCTCACCATCAAGACCATCAGCGCTCAGGCCTTGCTTTCAGAAATGCTAATAAGCAGCTTTTCATTTCAGATGACACCCGAGAGTAAATGAGATGACAAGCTTTTAAGAGTCAGGACTCCAGGCCTGGTGTGCCGTTTTCTTCACAAAACCACATTTCAAAGTACAGCATCACTTCAGGACTTGGATGCCTCAATTTTTTTCACAGCTTCATTACCGTGAAAGGCAACGTTTCATTAACACAGAAGTACTGGAATGCTACCAAATAGCACTGCAGACGGCAGGTGCATCTGAAACAGCCCTGCTCTGCAGTCCCCTCTGCCCAGATGCTTCTGGGAGCCAGCATCATGTCCATACCCCTCCTGCTCCATAGCCTCCGAGCAGGGGCTGCACCTCCTCTCCTCCTTCCAGCCACTTCTGTTCCTCCCTGGGGCCCAGCAAACCACACGCTGCCTCACGTGCAGCATCACCGGTTTTGTGATGGTACTACATGAGGAGAAAGAGGATCAATACCTCAGGATGGAGCTGGTTGTAGCTATGGAACATGAAGGTATCATCTGCCCCTGCTAACAGCTCACCACAAGGAGAGCTCTCGGTGCCCTGCACAAAGTCAGCTTGGGGCCAAAGAGCAGTGAGGACACCCCCTTCCTCCTCCTCACAGCTCCTGCAACATGTGCCTGACTTCACAAAGTCCACTACCAGAACAGTACAGAAACACCAGTGGCACAGAAAATTAAACAGTAGCTGGTTTCACTTCTTCCATAAGGATGTGTCCTCTTTCCCCTAGTAGACCAGGTCGAGCATCAACTCAAAGCATGCCACCTGTGTACCATCCAAATGTTAGACCTTGACAGGACTACAGTGATTTCCTACTCACAGGCACTCCCTAAATTAAAATCAAAAACACGACTATGAATTACCATCTTAAAACAGGGAAGAAGCCAAAACCAAAACCATAATTCTGCCATACATGGGAGCCAATTGAGAAGATATCTCAAAGGCTATGTCCCTTTGCTCAAGTCTCCAAATGTGAATATAAGAAGTACTAATTCTGTTTTCATTTAATATACTTGCTTTCCGTCTCAACTATTTAAGTAAAAATTTCCACCTCAAGTCAGAAATCCTAGATAAGATAAAATGATTCTTCCTACAATGCATATTTAAAGATCCCTTATCAAAACGATGGTTGGGGGGCAGGTTATCCGACATCCTTACCTCCACCAACTGTTCAAAAAAAGCCCTCTGCAGCTTGAGCTTGGCAGTAAGATGTTGACTTTGACCCCCAAGCTCTTTCACAGGTTTCCTGTGCACTCTTAAACAACTACAGTGCTGTTTCCGTGAGATGCCTTCTGACCTGAGCTGCTCCGTATCTTCCAGAGACAGTGTCTCTGATGAAATGTCACAGTCCCTGTAGAAGTAGGAAGTCTTGAGTGTAATCACCTCGAACTAATCTAATCTAATCTACTCTACTCTACTCTACTCTACTCTACTCTACTCTACTCTACTCTACTCTACTCTACTCTACTCTACTCTACTTTAAAACTGATTCAACAAGATTGAGCAGCCCCCCAGTGCAGGATCTGTCACTCCCACAAGAAATGATGAAACTGCAGATGAGGTTATGTGATTACCCCGCAGGTGCAGGAAAGTCCATGGTGGAACCAGGACCAGCAGCAGCTCAGCAGTCCAATGTGTGACACTACGAGCTACTGAAGTGGTGTCATCTGTCAGATATCACTGGGGCTTCAGATTTTAATAGCAAAAATAAGTATTTTCTCCAATGGTGACAAATATGAGTTTACTGACACTGCTCAAATGCTAACAGCAAAGCCAGTGACACTGAATAACTAGACAGAAATATCTGAATTCTTTAGTAGACAGTGCAGAAGCACCAAACAAGCCAAAGCATGATCTGCCCCAAAAAAGAACGAGCCAAAAAAAAAAAAACCCAACCCAGCAGCTATTAGTTTTCTGTTGAAGAGAAGAAACAGCTGACTGCAGGGCTAAGAGAGCAGCCATGGCGGAGAGGAAGGTGCGACTGCACGGCCAAGGACGGTGACAAGCAGCACTGCTGTTTTTTTTAAGAGCCCACTACTACGGTGACTGAGCTGCAAGACGAGACCACATTCAGAGACTTTTTTTTTTCTTTTGGACAATCTTTCTGAAACACTACCCAAAACGCCAAAGTACTCCTTGGCCAGTACCAGGGAAGAAGGGGAATGGAAAATGCACATTTCAACCACTCCTTTTAATAATCCTGTAGAGAAAATCCTGACCAACTGATCATGGCTAACGTTTCTTCAAAGGGAACATTTCTTCCTCATTTAACTTACAAAACTCTGTCTCCTGCAAATGACATTTTATTTATAGCAGTGGTATTTGCTGTATAACTGATTGGGGAAGGCTGTAAATGAGCATCATTGCATATATATGGAAAACAATGATAAAGCAGTCATCAAAAAGCTACAGAAGATTTAAATATTCAAATAAGGCAATCTGCATAACCCCCACCTGAATTTTAATTTTGCAGAACTTATTTCATAGCTTTATGCTCTAGATTATCTGTACAAGCTATTTATTTTCCACAGAAAAATGGCATCTTGCACTTTAAGAAGTGTCCATGAATTCCCAGAGTCACATTAATTTTAATTTTTGGACTGTAGGTAAAGGAGGCTTTACCGTAGGAGGACAGGTTATTTTTTCAGTCTAAGTGCTCAAGGCAAGAAGGCAAAGGTGAAGACACTGATGAGCCACAGTAAGGTTATGGTGGCAGTGACCTGCATCGAGGCTCCTCACCTGCCAGGCAAAACAAGATTATGACTTGTAGCTCTCTGAAATGCAAGGTATCAACATGGGAAGGGAGGAAAACAGCGCTGCAGAGGGAAGGGAGGTCAGACATCACAGCAAACCAGCCTTTATACTGGAGCAAGGATTTCCAAAGGAGAAAGAGGACCAACTCGTGGAGGACCCCACAAAGAATGGGCTTGTACCAAGCAGGTCAAAAAGATGCATTCACAAACTGGAAGGCTAAAGCCTGCCCACGTGGCTGCTTTCAACCCAGTATTACTAAGAAAGCAGTTCAGTTAAAAAAACCCAGTGCTCTTGCAGTCTTGCTGAGCAACGCAGTGAAAGCCAGGACATACAAAATCACACAGTCACACTTCACACGCTGTTACCATACAGCTAAGGGAGATCAGGAGCTTCTCTTCTTCAAACCTCACTCTCAAATCTTGAGCAACACAGATTCTGAGCAGTCTTTCTTTCCAGAGTACGAGATTTTAAATGTTATCTTCTGAATGTCCTCATTTAGTGGTACTTTTTCAACATTTTTGATTGTGGAGATTGACTATTGCTTTGCAAATAGCACTGTTTCATCCTTAGTGCTACTTGGATTCCAAAGTGGGAACACCAGAATATTCCTCAGACAACAAGAAAAAGATCATTTTTAGTACCACTCAATTCTCTGACCGCAGAAGCATTATATCATATATAAAGAAGTATAATGCCTGAAAAGCTTGAATTTTATAATAAAAGCCTCAAGAAGGGAAGAGTGTTAGGCTTTTTCTCATGGTACACAGAAAACTGGGGAGAGAGGGAACCAGAGAAGGGAGAGGGAAAACAGGGGGTCAGTAAAAGCAATCACTGCAATGTTGTCCTACGGATCAGAGAAATAAAATGTGAAAGAGTAAGCACCTAGAAAATATTCCGTTCATTCAGAAAGAAAATTTTCTCTTACAAACATTAACTAGTTGGTCCAGAGATTCCCATGAAGAAGTTGGGGACCAAGCACATCAAATGCTTTAGCAAAAGACTTGGTAATTTATTTTCCTGACCTACAACACACTTCTGTAGCAAATCTCTTCTACATTTAAAATTCCTGCCCTACAAAGCCCACTTACTGCCACTTCAGGGTGACAGTGAGCACTTCCTAGATCTGAAGAATGTAGGGGGAAAAAAATTAAGAAAAATAGAATAAGGTTGCCTATACAGGTGTCATTCTGTCAAACCCTTCACAAAACCAAAGAGGAAACAAAAACTCCTGCTCTTCCCCATGCAATGGCCATCCCAGGTCCACATACCCAGTGTCTTTCAGGACCAGATGCTTTTCTTCGCTTCAGCCAAACAAATCCATCGCATCATATCTCTGGGATGTGAGAAAAGGCTCCGAGACCAGCATCCCAAAGAGCTTATTCATTTCCTGCATCCATGAACTCTACAGCATTCATTACTGCAATAAACATTAAATATTTCTCACAGCCTCCTAAATTGTCACCTTTCAATGATTTTTACTGCTTGATCTTTAACTTTCCACACTCTGACTTCACTACACGATGGTACAAAGCCCCACACGTGCTGCTACCAAGATTATTGCATTATTTAAATAACAACTGAGTTAAATTTTCATTGACGTTAATTACAAGTTGGTTCATTAGTATGTCGGTTACTGTGATAAAATTCAGTTACTGAGAAGAAAAAAAAAAAATCTACTGGCTGTTTCTGGCCCGAACTGGCTGTACGCATCGTGGCTTTATGCTGGCTGAGGGCAACCCACGAGGCTGGGGACGTGCCCAGCGCGATTCACGCTTCCAGCTCTTGAGCACCAGCACTCGTGAAGGATGGCTTCGGAAGAGGAGAAAAGAGGAAAAGAGCAAGAAAGGGACTTTGCCTCTTAGAAATCAGCATGAGGGAGGAAACTGAAATAAAAGTGAATTTTTCAGAGGTGTCCTTTTTCCCTCCTAAATTTTATTTCAGACTGGCGCTCACTTTCACATGAGGATGAAATGGAGGGTTTGGAGTTTTGGTGCATGGAAGTGAAAAGTGAAAGCACAGAGCCGTGTCATGCTTCCAATTCAAACTACCCTGACACAGCCAGGGAGGCGTCTCATTGCTTCGATCACCTCCGCACCCAGATTCAGTGAAGAGACAGTGGACACCATGCTGTCCCTGGGTCTGCACCACAAAAAATCTGCCACCTGTACCATGCCTCCACAAACAAGCGAGCAACAATGAAGAGAGGAAAAACAAAAGCACTAACAGCTCATGTCCAAATAAGTTCTTGCCTCAACATGTGCTAGAAGAACCTTTGATGTTACAGGAAAAGGAGGAAACTGGAAGAAAAGGTCAGGCTTTCCTTGAGAATGACAGCTCCTCAGGGCTCAACCTCAACATGGGACAAGGAAACGTATCTTAAAAAGATGTTTGCTTCTAGACTGTACCCCTTACTTGTTTTTTAAAAGACTTGGGTGTATTCTTTACAACTTGGCTATAGTTCCATGCATAATTAAACCAGAATAAGGCTGCACTACTCCCAGAAAGGCAGCTCCACACCCACTCATTCATCCCTGCCCCACACTAAACATTCCACCGGAGCAAACTCGCGCAGCAAAACCAATCAGGAGACTGTCCAGGCTAAAACTCCCCCTATTTCTAAGGTTTATAAGAAACTGCTACCCCCTTCATCTTCCCAGTCAGGTACAGCACTCAATTCTAGCAGCAAAGATAAATGAGATTTCATAACTTCAGTTATTTATGAACCTGTTACTGTCACATCATCCTGGCTGTCATACAATGGGCATTGATCCTGCGATGTGTTGGGGTGATAACGCCCCTTTTGCATGGTACGGTGCCGTTGAGCAAAGGCTCCATTCTGATGGAGTCATAAGGAATATTAAAGCACAGACCAGAAACTGCAGAGCTCAGAGTAACAGAATTTTTATTTTCTTCATTTACGTCAACTCCCAAAACTTCTCATGCGGGAATTAACTTGCAACACCAGCAGGGCACATAGCTCAGTGACCCTGGTTTTGCCGAGACGGGATGTGCAGCAGAGGCTTAAAGAGGAGCCTGTGCTGCAGCCAAATAGCAGATCTCAGGTGGTCACCACTGAGCATTACAGCAGACTGGCAGAGCACTCTGCAGCACCCACATTTTATAATTCTCCCCCTGCTTCGTGGCAAGAGAAGCCAGAGGAAGACAGCATAGGCTTTGTCAGACTGTGGCTTCACCGATCAATGCAATCTGACTTACAAGCTACAGTCGCTTTTATTAAGTTTCAAAGTGAAAAACAGTAACTTGAATTATACTTTCAGGTTAACTGCACTTTCAGCGGTAACTGATTTCTCTAAGCACCAGTTCCAAATAATGTTCAGGAAGCCCTGAAACCTTTTTTTGCCCTTCTATTTGTTTGCTCTCAGCAGCAATGCTTCCCACCTGCCAGAGCGTGCGCTGAGCAACTTCTCGCTCCCTCCCAGCACCCGTCTCCCCTCTTCCTTCCCACCCACAGCTCTGCGTATGCACGTTATTTGTTATGAACAGAAGAGAAGAGCGGAGCTTTGGGAGATTCACACAAGGGTTCATACAGCATAAAAAAAGAAATTATTAGAAATTCTGTATAGATGATGGTTACCTCTGCTTCCCTGATGCCAGCAGTACTGACAAGCACTTAGAAGGGTTATGTCTATTGGCATTCACTAGTACTTGACTAATTGCTCCTCACCAGTTTCCCATCCAGTGTTGAACACAAGATGACCTACCTATTTATGCTGCTATTTAAAGTACAGGCAACTGTACCCAACATTCAGGGATGTCATATAAACTAACTTAAGCAGGACAAATAACGCTGCTTGCATATCATTACATCTACTCTTCCCATGTAACAATCAGATGAAGGAGCCCCTCCATTCATTCCTTCGGGTGACCAGAAGATGTAGGTTTTCTCAACTGAGCTACAGCCATAGTCCCCATGTGCATCCTTTATCAATTAATGGCAGGCCAGGCATATGGTCTACTTCATCGTTTTAGTTCGCCAAGGAAGCCGACAGGCAGACTAACAGTTAATAAAATAAGCATCTATTATTGCACTAACACTGAACTTGTATACTTTAGAGAAGACTGAAGCTATTTTACTCAATAGCAGCTGTGTTTACACTATAGCACAGTCTGGTACCTCTGAAACTCAAGTGAACTTATATCCGACAGTAACTATGCTGGTTCCAAGGGGAAAAAAAAAACTGTTAAGAGGAGAAACATACTTCAGCTTCTCATGTTAAACGAAAATCTTTACTTCAACTGCTTTTAAAGGTACCACAGCTTCATTTACCATGGTCCAGGAATACAAACTGAAATCAAAATATACTGAAAACATACAGTAGCATCATATGAAAATTCATCTGTGCTCACCAGATCAACCTTTTCCCTTCTTCCCCAACGAGGTACACAAATATATTCTCATCAATATGAGAGCCAGTTTACAGTTAAGACTCTGAGCTGCATCCATCAGTCACTGTCACTATCAACAACAGAGCACATGTCCTCTAAAGTTTCTTCAGATGGAAAAAAAAAAAAGTCCATTGTCAAGATAATTCAGTGTTACTTTTTATTGATTTAGGCTCAGTGGATATCTTCCCTTCTCCTCTTAGCACTTCCTGAACAGAGTGGGAAATAACACTTTATCTGGAACTATCAAAAGCTTTGAACATCTGTTCTGCGCGATGCAGTCAACTGGACCAGATCTGTAGAGCTGATTACTCAGAAAAGGAAAAATCTACTTGCTTTTACCTGAAAACTACAATATACATTATGTTGGAGATGCGAGATCCATCACAACAGGAACCCAACTGGGGAATGCCATCAGACTTTAAGTGTCACCTCTGAGCCTTCTGCTCTGGCTAAGGAAAAAAATAAAACCATTTGGTAAACCCGTAGCACTGGCTCTGAATTTGTGAGGCCACGCAGCAGCGGCAGCCAGGCTGCCTCCCGCCTCCTGGTACAACCAGCACCAGTTGTTCAACCTCAGAAAGTTGACTGTTCTTCAGTCTGGCCCTTTCACTCACTGTCAGGATGCAAGATAAAGTTGTTTTGTGGGTTTTACTTAATATTTCTCCTTGGGCAACCGCTCTTTTATATTAATTGAGGCTTACTCCATTTGCCTTTGGTTTACGGTGCTGTATCTGGTTTGGACTGGTGAACACAGATGATTTCTCCTGAGCTTCAAGTAACAAAGATAGAACAGATCTAAAGCGCAGTAGGTTATGAGATCTAAGGTCCCCTATTGCCCAGGGTACCAAGACCGACTGCTGCCTCTAGAGAGCAGCAAGACGATGGCTGCCTTCCCGTAGCTGCCAAGCTCTAGAGACGGGAGTGCAACAGTCATCTTTCCCACAGTGTGTGGCTTTCCCAGCACTATTCCCCTCTAAAAGCAAGGAAATGAAAGCGCACACAACCTGTCTACTTTGTCTTGGCTTCTGTCTTACCCAGGATAAAAGAAAAAAATGATACAAACTAGAGAAGTCCGAGGGAAAGTGCTACTTCTAAATACGGAGAAGGGGATGCAATCCTCCTTCTCAAGTTGGGGACAACATGGTGAGAAAAATCAGGAAACTGGCAATTTACCACTGGCCTTGTCCTCAGGTTGGCTGTTTCCAGGTAGTTCCACTGCTTCCATGTGTGTAGGTGAGGCCGATCAGAGAAGCTGGCCCAAAAGGCCACTGCCTTCCTAGGAGGCAGCTGGGGTTTAAAGAAGTCAGAGCCAAACGCTCTGGACTTTGAATTAAAATTCGCAGCCACTCTTCAGTTGCCTGATCTCCCTGCTCCAGAGGCACGTTCCTTATTGTTACCACAAATACAAATAAAACTGAGCAAGTAGTGACAACGTGGTGAGTCTAACCACTGACGCCTGAGCAGCGTGCGTACGACCGGCTTTCATTTAACTGATGCCCAAGTCAGAAGGTGACAAAGAGCAGTCAGGCGGTGACACCCAGCACTGCCGCAGCGCCGCTTCTCATTCTTATAATCCACATTATTAAAAGTGTAAGGAGTTCTGCTTTTAGTTGTCAGTGAACGCCGACAGCTTAGATTAGCTTAGCAATACTGCACGCTGTTGGGCACGCTCTCCATTTGAGTAAAGCCACACACTGGCTGCCCCTGCTCTCAGTACGTTTTCCTACAATGCAAAACCCCAAGTGAACTTTTAAATTGCATGTACAGTTAAGACAGAGAGCTCACATCATAAACATCTATTACCAGGAATTCATAACTACCCAAACGGCACACAAATGACAGTGTCTTTTAGAAACATCCTCTTGATCTCAAACAGATGCCTACCAAAGGAAAAAAATTCCCAAGTCTGTTATAGTGATTTTTAGTCATCACTATAGCACAGCCTGTAGGACTTTGCTATCAAGAGATTGTGGGCAGAGGACACACAAAATTAGTTTCCACAATTTATAGCAGCACTGACATTAAACACAATAAATGCAACAGGAATAAATAAAGTAGGAGTTAAACGCCACGAGGGCCTATTCATTTATAATATAACTAAATTAATCCACTATCACTATGTAAAGAAAAACTACCGAAATCAAATGCTCTTGGGGAGTTGTTAAGAGGAAATGAGAAACTGGGTTTACCCTTCACTGCCACTTCACTGTTTTAGCAATATGGGATTCCAGGCTCCCACTCCGGATCTTCTGCTTTAAACAGTAAAGCTGAAAATAACCTCCTACTTTAACAGCATGTACTTTTTCTTCTCTGATGCACCAAGCTAAAGACTTAATATGGGAGTGTTGTCTGCAGACAGCAAAACAACATCTGGCAGCTTTCCGAGCATCCCGTTTGAAGTGACTCTTTACACCACATACCGGCAAACTGCACAAGAAGTCAAATCATCTGGTGGCAGAGCTGGGTAACGCCCCAGGTACAATCACATCAAATTTCTATTTACTACAGACTCAGACTATTACTTTAAACTGCTGAACATCTGTATCAGATGTCCCAAGAGAGGAGAGGTGCCTACCTCTGGTTTGTGTTGTACTTTCACTTTACAGCAGCCTTCTCCTTCTAATACAAACAGAAAATGGAGAATTCGGTTCGGGTGTGCAAGGTCACGTGGGACTTCTGTGATAGTACCTGAAGTGATGCTGCTGTAGAACACTATTGTAATTTGCAGTACCAACCTTTTACCAAAAACGAATAGTATTGCAGAGAGACAATAAAAAGGGTTATTTTTTAAAAGGGAAAGTTAAAAGAGATTAAATTCATTTTAAAAGCATCTCAACCTCCAGTGCAGTCTCCCACGTCCAAAGCTAACCCATAGAGGCCACTTCTGCCACAGACCGAATGACATCTTGCGAGAGAAGCCCAGCAGCATGACATCATGATGATGTAATGTCACACAGGAAATCAGAATTTAATCAAAACTTGGAGGAATTGCAGATCTCAGGTTGGTCAAAACAATTAGATTTCAGTGCAGCTGAAAGCATGTGGAACATGTCAGCACTTCTTAGAAAGCCCACTACAGTAATTCATAGCACACCTTCCTTATTCAAAACTTCTACCCATTTTTCTACATGACCTCCAGGGAGCACTTAGTCCAGCAGCAAGTTCTGATTGCCATCTCAGTTATTAAAATGTATTATGTGATAAAACTTAAAATGTTTATTAAATTATTAAAACATATTTATCAACAGCTTTTTCTTAGATAGCAGATTAAACAAGACCTAATATCAAGCTTTTCACCTGTTCAGTGCAATATCTTTCAGCATTTTGTGTATATATATATATATAAAATGACGACATCAGAGAAATTGATAATATAAATTTAGGAGGACAATCATACACCATGAGAAGAACAGGAAGCCTCATGGTTAGGGAGAAACTGTAATCAAGTAAAAGGAAGACAGAAATTTTGCACAGCATACAAGTTTCCGCACACTAATAATCAGTCATGGTCAAGTAGCTGAAAAGGCCACCTGACACGTTTATGTTGAGAAAGCTGGATGGCTCAAGGGATTTGCAAGACATTAAAGCTCATGTAGGAACCGGTCCACAGTTTGATCAGCAAAAGTATCTTGCATGTACACTTAATGCTAGGTAAGAATACCCCCTGCTGTTGTAGCTGAAGTGCACTGTAAGCAGGGGTGAGCAGAGATAAGGTGTAAGGGGAAACCTGTTACTAAGCCAGTTTTGATAGAGAGAGAGAAATCATTGCACGTGAAGAAGCTCCCGGCTGCCAGCCTGATGGCTGTTCAAGCTGGAAGGCCAAAAGCCATTGATGCAATATCTGTAAAACAGCCTAATACAAAGTAAGGCAGGTAGGTACCAGGAGGCAGTAAGAAGAGCTCACATGTACTCCTTGAGTTCTGTATACTGGCCAGAAACCAGGCTTAACTAGGCACGAATGAAGATTACATATGCTCCCTTTCTGCTAAGAGAGGCAAATGTTTGCTGCAATTACATACATGTAACAGTGAATGAAAAACTTCAACAACAACCCAACAACCAAACTCGTCCTCACAAGGAAAAGATTATTATGGAAGGTGTTCAAGCAACAAAGAGCCGGCAGGTAACGAAAATGGATCACTACATTTAATGTACATGTATTACACAAAACCACAGCTGCTTCATTCCAGGTCTTCTCACTGTGAGATACTGTTATTCCTGGGACACGAAACTCCCCAGCACAACCCTGACACAGAGATACAGCTGGGTCCTTCCAGGCTCTAGTACCTCCTCTTCCCTCTGATCCACATTCAAAAGCTTTCTTCCAGCCACTGTCTTCACTGCGACAGTCTTCACCTTCACCAGCATGCCCAAAAGCATATCGGTAGCATGAATGAGTGAACTTGAACTCTGATTTTCCTCATGTCACTCCATAGGATTTTTGAGGGGTTCTTGTATTCGGGTAGATACAATCTTGTTTCTACTCCAACACAATACTCCGTTTCAGTTTTTAAAACCTGAACGGCCACCCACAAAAACCCAGTAGGCGCGTTACACCTCTTCCCTGTTACAACTCGGAACTAACATTACTGCAAACCTTGTGTTATTTCCTGACAGGATAAATTGTTTCAGCCTTTTTTTATTTATATAAAGTCCGCAAAGGCTTTGTCATTTTGCAGGGAGAGGGTGGTAAGAGGATAGCGTTAAAGCAGCAAAGGCTTGGTTTTCCAGTGTTAAATTTTATCTATCTAGCAAGATTACAGTGTCTATGTTGATGGGAAGAGTTGCAGCCCAAGCTCACTCTGCTTTTAAATTAAAATTAACAAATATATAATGAAAAATTATCAGAGAATGTTAGTTATCACTGCAATTTCCTATCATGGACTGATGAAACTATCTTTTTAGGCTTAAAACAATTTGTAAAACTGGATTATTTTGATAAAATCAGGTCAATAAACAGCTGCACTTGAAGCCTTACTGACTGATGTAAGGAAATAACAATACAGAGAAGTTTAAATAAAGTTCCAGTTAAAATAATCTTGCTACAAGTTATTGGTTTACAGTTGATTGTTTATTGAAGGGAACAGGATAAAAAGTCGTAAGGATCAACTCTGTATTAGCATGTCTGCAGCAGAGCTAAGGCAGTAGCTTTGCAGTTTATAATATTTTAAAGAATTTTCCAAATCACCTTCCTCAGGTTTTTCAGGTGGATAAACTAAAACTAGGCTCGCTTCACATTAAATAATTTTCACTTGCTTCTCTGAAGAAAACTTCAGACAAACTTCAGATAAAGAGAAATATGCACATTTGGACACCCTCTGTAACTTCCTATTAGTAGTGTATGAGTAATTCAGCCTATTGGCAGATAAGGCATTTTATGACCAAATCAATTAGTGGAGCCATCTCAAATATCCACCTCCAGCCTGCAAACACACACATATACACACACACCTGGTTACAGAACAACCCTAATGATTAAGAAAACAAAACAACTGCTGAAAGTAAATGTTGGCATAAGTATATCCCCAGAATTGCCCAAGTGGCGATATTAGGCTTTTGACTGGGAGTGAGTAACTCGCTGTCAAAAGTGGGAAGGTACAAACTTGCACAAAAGGAAAGACGGAGTGTTGGGGCTTTAGGCTTTTTTATAAAAATACTTTACTATTATTAAAAAAAAAAAGACAACAGTAAAAGTGGCAAATTTCTGTTGTGGGAAACTGAGAGTTGCCTGTGAGCACATTCAACTGCCTTGTGTTGAATCTGTTCTGTAGGTCATTCTCTACAGTTCTTCAGCACCCACGGCATGTGGAAACTGTTGAGACCTAGAATTTTTTTTGCATGAGGAAGCATAAGGAACACCTAGAATATATTTGTACTGTATGACAGTACACTACAGCAATGTCCCAAGCTATTACCACGATTCACAAAGATGTTCAACATTCAGCATTACACGAGACCTGCTAAAAACTCAATTTGTTCTGTATTTTATTTTTAGAAGTCTCTACCTTCCCCTTGCTGTGGTTCTCTGCCAGTACTGAAATTTCTCCCTAAGATGTTCAGTGAAATACATGAAAGTCACTCTTACGGTCTTCAAGAGCCAAATATTTGCACTGCAGTTCCACCATTAATTCAATCCATCCCAAAAGTTGGTTTGTCCACCATAAAGACCTTCCCAGCCCCTGCTCCATCCCCAGCAACACCATCACACTGCCAACAGCTAGTTATCAAACCCATCATAGTTGTTTCTCAAAGGACTACAGTCACTTAGAGTCGTTTAAAAGCTACTGCAAACCTTTCGATGCAAAGCATATGTTAGGGAAATGCCAGTTTCAAACTGAAGCCTGGGACTTCTCTGTCTGACAAGAGACACCATGAAACGCCCTCAGGGAAGGACCTGAATCACACACAAGTACTTCAACTCATGAAAAATACTATTAACACATTTAGGTTCCTCCATCTCCATTTCCTACCAGATCAGGAGAAAACAAGCACACTCATCTCTTGCAGAAACAGGGTTTTCAGTGGCTTTTTCTGAAAGGATTGTGCTTTTTTTGTAGATTCAAAATGCAAATGTACTGGTTGCAACCTGATTCCGGGAACTTGCTCATCTCAGCAGTGGGATTACACACTTGCTTTCTCCAGCTGAAAAGGGTAGCTGCTTTGAGTTTCTAATTGCATATTTTTTAATTATTAGTTTTATCAAAGGAACTAAACTGACAGCATGAGCTATTTTTACAAAAGCAGACAAACAGGGCATCAGGTGTATCAGGTAAAAGATTAAACGAGGGAAGAATGTTTTTGGACTAACAAAACCCATTACAAAACTTGTATTGACTTTTTTATTTTTTTTACACTAAGTTCACTCAATATAAGCTGCAATTTTTCTATAAACTTGCACACAGAATTTGAGCAGAGAACAAGATATGCACATCAACTACTAGAAGAAATTGGCACTCTTTCTTTACAATAATTCAAAATATTTCTTTCACAGAGAAAATTTTTTGCACAAAATAAGTCATGAAATAATGGTACTAATATTTTATCAAGCTATCAGTCTAAAGTATTAAGTATTACAATTGCCTTGGGTTATTTAACTCCAGAGCACTGGGAAAGAGATGGGTTTTTGAATGGTACTAAGAGCATAGGAGAAGAGCATTCAAAAGACATTCTGAAACCTCTTGACTGTGAAGTTCATGTTCAATCTGATCTCTATACCCGTCTTCATTTTTCTTTTGCCAGCTCCCTCCCACTCTCCTTCCCCACAGCTTCCTTCTCTCCATCAAATCAGACATCACCCATGTTTGTGAAATCAAAACAGCTGCAGTTCCTCAAGGAACAAAGTCCAGAAGAGGGACAGCCTGTCAACTTCAATTACTGGCATCCACCTACAGGTACTCAGTTCTGACACAGAGCCGGGCAGGTCAGTGTGTGTACATACAACTTCACCCCACTAGATGGAATCAGAATATTTTTATCATAAAAGCCAGTCCTGATAATAAAATGATTCTAGCTCCACCCAGGGAATTCTTCACTAGCAAGAAGATAGGTGCTGTAACCCAACTCCTGCCATTAGCATAAGACTAAGCAGCTAATTAGCAGAGAAACAGTGAAGCAGATGTGTATTTACTACAACACAACACTAGCACTTATCACAAAACTCTAAAGAGCTTTATCAAGTCCCCAGATTAGCGTGGGCCTCAGGCCATATACCCTATCAAAGGTTTTAGGTACCAGTGTTGATCACTTCAATAGGAGATGGGCTCCAAACCCTTTGAGAATCAGGGTCCAAAGGACTAAACTTTAGGAAGCAGCCACTGGTGAAGATGTAACAGGAGAGAATAAGCTGTCCCTGTGCTGCCTTTGGTTGCTCCTGCTGTCTGAAGCACTCATCCTCTGCCAGACAGGACAACAGCCCTTAGCGTGAGAAAAAAGCAGAAGCAGTACTTCATTTTCTGCCTTTAAATTTTTTTTTCTTTTTTAAAGAAAGATTATCAAGCTGTAAAGGAAAACTCTCCACTGAGCTGCCCATGAGTACAATGCTTGCGTGAAATCACGCTGCCAGTTACACCAACAGACGTCATCCTTTTTGCATCCTCTCAAAAAGTGTTTCCCCCAGGAAACTAAATCAATAATCTTAAGCAATAGCAACTGGGCACACAAAGCAGACTGCGTAACATGAAAAAGCACTGTTCATGTTGTTTTTAGGATTATGTGTTTTAATTACACTCCTTCACCCTCCCTCTCATTTTCTAATTGAATTTTCTTTTATCTTTAGAAGGCTAACTTTATTCTGAAGAGGCGGTGGATGCAGAGTTCAATCCTTTCACTACAGAGTCCTGAGGTCTCCCACAGCTTTCCAAGATTTCATTCGCATTTTGTTTTAAAAGGGTTACAGCTCAGATTAGTAAATGTGTTTTTAATGGAAATAAATGAATATCTAAAGGAGGGACTTTGTAATGATAACAAAAAAAGATTTCCGTTTCTATCTGAAGGGATACCAGAAATATCAATATCCCAAGCTCCTTCACAAGGGCTTAGAAAAATTATCTTCAAACAGTAGATTTTTACTGGACACGCTTCTTTACAGTCTGTTTGAAATGACAGATTTGGGTAGCGTAACATGTACTTCATTCTACCTGCAAGATCCACCACATCTCACAAAGACAAGCTGGCTTCAGTACACTGCCATTGTGTCACTAGTACACTCTCCTGACCGTCTGATGCCCTGACACTTAACTTTTCACGTGTGAAAAGAAAATCCTTTTCCTGCTATCATTACTTACAGCGCAGAACTTGGCCACTATTTCAGTTCCACTGCCAGCACATCTCTCACCATTATGTCCAAGCAGCAATAATAAGAGGCTAAAAGCACAGAAATATGGTTACTTCTCACCTTACAGGCTGGATTACTTAGTACACTTCAGGTGTTAAAGCAGCACTCTGGCCTTCCCTGTGAAGTGCGTAAGCTAAGTTTCATAACAGGCTAAGAAAACATTTCAGAGCAACAAGGCTTTAAATGTGGCATTTTAAATCTACAAAACTGAGAAAAACATACACACTGGGCTGTCTATAAAGCCAGTATAGGTCTTAGTGGATTGATTAATTCTGAGAGACTTCAGGCATCAACATAAATAATCTTCAAAACTCCCTGCATTTGATCTTGGAACATCTTCAACCAACCATGATCTTCAAACCTTCTGACGGGGAGCCAAACGGCCACCTATTTTCACTGTAGCTCGTGAACCATCTCTGCATTATCTAGTGAAATGCTATTTTAACTTGCTAAAGCTCCATTTGAGTCACTACTAAGATTCTACCGCTCTTTGCGCGTACAAACTGTGATGGCAAAACACAGCTTTTCCCTGTATCCTTTCCTCCTAAACAGAATTACAGCATTACGAGCTGTGCTAAATCATGGAATTCTCTCTCCAGGCACCACCACAAAAATATGGCTTTGCCTTTTGTTATTGCTCATTAACTGACATGCTTCCTTCCCATTCCTCCCTTTAAAAAGTACCGAAAGCTAAAAAAAAAGGAGAAAAAAAATACAAAAGACAACAGCTTTCAATGATTCAAATTTCAAATCACAAGAACATTAACAGGTCTAAAGGCCTAAGAATAGTGACAGCACAGGGTTTCAGTGAAGAGCTTACAGCAAGTGATGACGTTCTTATTACCCCAGCATCAGCAATGGTAAAATTACATCAAAATCTGTTCTCATGCTAAGATTTTTTTTGCACTTCTGTTCATACAGGGAGAAAACAAGACTTGAGCCTAGGGGCTCAAAAGACAGAGTGTAACTGAAAAAGATTCCTCTATTTTTAGGAGTACAATTTCAAAGCTTGATCTTGACAATGCTGGAATATTTACACTGTCGTAAAAAGTGTTTTCAAATTCATACGTCTTTTCATTGCATTATTTTTGCAGCCCTATCCCTGCAAAGTTCAGTGCATATTTTTTTAGGCATCCCTCTGCGGCCACATACAATCTTATTTCTGTTGTTAACATATAAATACAAAAAAGAGATAATACTCTTGTATTCAAGTCCCGCTCCAACTTTTGAACCAGTAGTTGTGGCTATTAAATCAGAATTTTAATTTTACAGCAGAATGTAATAAAACCAGTGAAAAATCAGAAAAATCAAAGGATAATCGTGTTCCATAAACACTACTTTAAAAAGTCCTTTTATGAAGTCTCCTAGATTTTCTTCTTTCTGCCTCAATATTCTGCATCTCAACATTCTGCTCATGGAATTTCTTAAGAGCTAAAACTACTAGAAATACCTGTATGTATTATAACCACGTGCTTCCGCTGTGAGATTCAATTTTAAATATACTCCTGATTAAATGGAAAAGACGACCATTTGCCTGGTTGTGTTTAAGAAACATCCCTGCTGACAAACAGAGTCTGTTTTGATTTGCTCAGTACAGATATGGAGTTGCCAGCAAAACATTAAGCGCAAAGTGCAGCGTTGGGTGTAAATTATACCATCTCACACTTAAGTGCTGCCCTCAGCTGCAACTGGAAATTGCACAGACAAGCACTGCCACGATCTCTTCTAGGAGTAACAAGAATGTAAGAAAATGAATTATCACATCTCTATGCAAAGCAAGCACATAAACCTAGTAAAGAACTGGCCTAGGAAAAAAGTGCTCCCTAAAAGCTTTCCAAGGCGGAGGTCAACACCTCTGCAGTACCTTAATTCTTGTAAGATACCTTGTTAGCCCTTATGGTTATAAAAATAGTCCTCTAAACATATAAGATTAAAAGCTTGTTCTTCTATACCAGGGCTGGGCACCCCCAGAAGTGAATGGCCACAAAATGGACAGAAAACTGCTGAGGTACAGAGAAATAATGAATGGATTTTTCAAAAAGGCCGATAGAAAAACACTCATTAAGAACAAAACAAGATCCCTTTTCTGGCTTCTTGATTCAACAATCTTGAATGTACTTACTACCTTACACAGAAGTAATTCAGGTGGAATATAAATCCTTGGGATTGTGGTATATTCCCATAGAATACGGATTAAATGCAAAATCCATGTTCTGCTGTGCACATCACACAAGTGTCAGACACAGGGAACTCCACAAGGCACCAAATGAGGAGACTGAGCTGATCCCTTCCATCTAGAGTAGGGCTGTTCATTTTGCCATTTTCCAAACTGAAGGAACTGGCTATCTATTCACACCACAGCACGTAGGGCTAGTGGCTGTGTGGAGGCCTGGAATCCATACCTGAATTAACAGCATTTTAAAAACTTTACAACCTGGGAAATTCAGAATAAGATTTCTTTAAATGTTGAAAATACCCATATTAAATTCCATACACAGCAGAGCCAGTCAAAGATAACTTCATTTAATGAAGTTTCATCATTTAATTAATTCATCAAGTAACTTACCAAGAAGTAAGAGTTTTATGAAGGATATAACACAACCTGGGCATTAAGGCCAGACCCAAGTTTAATGGTCACCTCAAGTGAGAGGACGGTAAAAAACTGACAGGAACACATAAGAAGTGCTATCAGCATTTCTGGTTTATACATCCTCCACCATCACAGTGAAAACTTCCTTAAATTAAAAAAGAATTGTGCATTGTAAGTACTAAGTATCAGTTTAAGTCTTTTGCATATGGAAATATTTTTTCATTATTAATGTTGCTATAAGGATGCAATTTAGTTTTATCCAATTTAATTCCTTCTCCCTCTGCCCTGCAAAATACCTGCATGAATGTCCAAAGGCCAACAACAACAGAAGCTGTGGCCACATACACCCGAAGGCCAGCACATCTCCCCTCAGCTCCGGGCATCCTGCTGCCCCTGCCCGTGAGCCGAGTTCAGAAATACCTACTTGAAACAGAAAAAACAAAATCCACCCAAAAGGCCAGTGCACACTGTTCAGGTTTCAGCTGTGGGAAGCTCTGAGCACCATTAATTCCCATTCAGTGTCTTCAACACAAGTTAAGGAAAGCAAACATCTTGCAAGCTTGGTGGCCACAGACACAGTACTGTCTTTCCAGGACCTACTATTGTCCACAGAGACTTGAATCCTTTTGGAGCATTTCCTGGAAGATCATCTCATACTTTAAAGGCTGATTATAAAGACAGGAAGCAATGACAGAAATAAAAGTAATTTTTCACAATACAAGGAGGACTAATGAGTCTGTACTGAGTCCTGCTTTTCAAGAAAAGCAGACAAACATGAAATAAGTGCAAAGTTTTAAGACAATACAGAACTATTTAAGAGATGAAAAATAGATGTTGTTTGCTAAAAACTGCAGAAGGGTAATAGAAAACTAAATTAAAGGCAGGATAATAAGACATAGAGAAAGAAATAACCTCACCTATACAACAAGATCTCAATTAGCTACTGCAACTCAGGATTTTGAAACTGTTATGACTAATTCTCTCGGAGCATCAATTTCATGCTCATTAAGAGTCCCAAGGAATGGAAAAGAAAACAGGAAACACTGTGCTACAATTCTAGAAATCCAGAGCACCTTGAGACAGCATGTAGTGTTGGTGTCAAACAGCCATGGCAAGACTAGAAGATGCACAAAAAAGGTATCAAAGAAGATCAGAGGCTTGAAATACTTCTATGCTAACAAGAAACATATGTATAATTCATTTTATAGTAATGTTATGAAATACCCACAGCCAGAAAGAGCAGTCCTGCCCAGTCCAGCACTGCGCACACACACGAGTTGTGGACAGGCTTCAGCATCTTCTGTACAATAAAACTAGTTCCTTCTTTGAGGTGAACAATGCAACTACAGAGGAGTACAACAGAGATGTGCAAACTCAAAACTAGTACGAAAAAGAAGAATAAGTAAAGGTTATTCATTATTCTCCTACCACAAGAACCAGAAAACACAAACTGAAGCACCTTTTCATGTTGCATGTAATTAAACTGCCGACACATAACCACGGGAAGTTGTGGATTCAGAAAGGATTAGACAAACCGATAGAGAACAGGTCAGAACACTGGTTCCTATGCAGCCTACACAGCCATGTCACCGACTGCAAGAAGGACCATGCCCTGCTTCACTCTTTCTTATCCTCATTTCAAAAGGTTTTTGAGGTGAGACACAGGACTAGGTGTCCTACTGGTCTGACACATTATGGTGATTTTCATGCTCATCACAAGTTAAGATAGACTTGAAGCTGCTTGTCTTCCAGCAATGCAGAGAAACTTCTCAGCCACCTCCAGCAGGTATCACACTGGTACTTTTCTTTCATTACCCACTGCTCAGGCAGGATCTTACAAGACGTAGCTCTATATGTTGAAGTGGATTCTGCCATGCTGTTTGTCAGAAATCAAGCTTTTGCATTGCAGTAAGACAGATTTCTCCCTTTTGAGCAGATAATAAAGAATTCATACACTATTAGTCTTTGAAATCCAAAATACACTGCTTGTTTCAGAGACTCTCCCAGCCCGACCATTGTAACCACCGTAAACCAGCTTTCTGAAAAGATACCTGTTTGGAAACATCAATGCTGCTATTTTTCTATGGAGGTGCCTCCAGTAGTTGACAGGCAATTGTTATATTGGGCTTTTATATTATATATCACTCACATTTGCATGTAAGAACGATGAAGATTAACAAAGCACATTTTGATGTCATTTTCTACCTAACAGCAGCAACGGGGGGCTTTAAATAACAGCATATTAAACTACGTAATGCTGCAATTTCTCAATAACCTAAAAATAGTTCCCAATAAGATTCAACCACTGTCTGGAAACAAAGTATAAATGCAACATTTAAATAACAATCTTATCTTTACTATAAAAAGATAAACTCTGTATTTCTTACTGGATAATCGTAAGAATTATAATTTATGTCAAGTTGCGTTTAGATGGGAATTGGACTCCAATTAGAAATGAAAACTTTCATTTTACTTAGCTAAATAACATTCTTACCTTAAAAGCATATACAGAGAAAGCAGATACAAAGAAAACAGTATTTTGTTTTCAATTTAATAAGGACAAAGAGTAAAGCAAGCAACATTAACTGCAATTATGAAAGCTGATTTTCCTCTTGTCACCTTCTCCTTCCAGCTATTATGCTGCTGTCTTATTTTTGCACCCAAATTGGAAGAATAAGACACAATCTTCCCTGATTTTTCAGTTTTCAGTCATCATCTTTACTTACACACGCTGAACTGCTTGAGAAAACAAAACCAGATGAACCAACTGTCGGGCACATCCCTTCTACACTTGCAGCGAGATTAGAACCATCTAGAACCAACTTACTATCACAATAAACTCTGGATTACTTAGCCAAACCACTTCCCAAATACTCTGGCTTCCACTAAGAGTGACAAAATACAGACTTCAACTTACTAGCGAGTAAATTCAAAAAGTAAGATTTAGCCACAACAGTAATGGGAATTCAAAATTCAGTTTCTCCTCCCTCATCCAAATCTATTAAAAAGTTGAACAAATAACATAAGACATAAAATAATAACTTTAAAAAGCTCACTTTTGCTCTTGGCCATTGGTCTAAACAGCATTGCTGCTAACTTGATTAAGTCTTGTTTTGCAAACAAAGGAGAAAAAAACTTCCCTTTAAGAGGGGAAGATTTTCATACGCTTGTGCCCATGGTCACATTTGTTTAAAAGGAGTTGATTAGTTCAGTTCAATTGGCCAATTAGTGCTATATATGTAACACTTCTGACTGATCCTGCGCATTCATTATTTCTCAGGCCCATTAGTTTAACCCTCACGGTAACACTTTAAAGAGCAATCAGCAGAGTTAATCCTGGAAGGAGCCACTGTTTTCTTCAAGAATTTCTCTTTTAGGATGCACATTATGGGAGTTCTGCTGGTCCAACTGCAAGAAACCATCCCACATTCTCACCCTGCCTGTCCGCCGGCGTTTCTGACCCGCACATTGCATTAAGAATTTTGTTGTACAGACCTTGCCATTTGTATTAAAAACACCACTTGAACAGTTTAGTACTTACACGTGAATAGGGGCATATATGGAACTTGACATGAGGAAAAAAACACAAACTAATACATATATATATGAGGAAGCCTGTGAATGTAATACATACACGTGTCAGGCTTCAATAGCATTTCTCAGTACAGCTTAGAAACACCACAGCTTTTCCAGCACCACATCCCCATTCTTGGAGCAAAGTTAACAGGCACTGAGGCCAACGGTGACCTCCTTTCAAGAGGAGATGCTTTGACAGGAGAGAAAGATAAGTACTTAAAAAAAACCCCACCCTAGTTTCAGACAAGGCTTTACAGTACAATGGAGTTTCACAGCCCTTAGATTTAAAATACTTTTTAAGTTTTATGATTTCAAGACAAATAACTTTCTTCTTTTAAATCAGAGGCCACGGCTCCCCACGCACAGAGCAAAGAGCACGCTCGAGCAGCAAGCGTGCACATGGCCACAATTCCCAAGGAGCTAGATATTCCTAAACATATTTACTTCAGCCAAGATACAAAAAGAAAAAAAATATCCCAAATAAAAATGAAAATCTTATATTTATATATATTTTCACAGGTCAAGAGACCAAAAAAAAAGAGAAGAAATGCCAAGGCATCACTTACTCCAGTACAGAGTGGCAACACACCCACAGAACTCATAGAGCCATGTGTAAGAAATGCGCACCCAGCATCAGAGGGGAAGTGCCTTCACTTCCTGACTCGATCGGTTTCTTCTGGAAACAATGACAAATCTGAAGGTGCTATTTATGGCTTTCTCTCACCCATCCCCAGAAGAAATAGAGACTACAGCCTCTAAATACATCAAGACGGAGTTCATCTTCTCCAATCCACTTGATGACTACTTCAGTCCCACTGCTCCAGTCCCTTACATCCTTGAGAAAGATTAAGTGATAAACACCAAACCTTGCAGGGATCCCCACCACTACCATTACTTTCAACCAATGACCCAATTCTGCAAGACAGAGCATCTCTTGAGATATGCTGAGAGCCCTCGACTCCAATCAGCCAAAATGGGAGAGGAGGTCACTCAGCCCTGCATAGCCTGCTCTTAAAGAAAAAAAAATAAAATCCAAGATGCGTCTCTTCTCTGTCTCATCAGTACGCTCAGAGAATCTCAAAGCTGGTTTAACAGTTGCATCATTTTTAGATAACATCAAATTCTACTAGTCTCCTTCCCAACTCATCTGTTTGAAGAAAATGATCATTTCTGTAGTGAACAAGAGTGTCCTCAAGTGTAACAACAAATAAACCAGTGTAAATGAAGTGCCACGGCAATATAAACAATGACCTTGAAAATCAGTGAGCCGCTGCTCAGGGTAACTCTAGGGACAATAATCACATTCGAAACGCCCACATAATCTGAACAAATTGTTAAGATTACCTCTGCAACTCACCTGAACTGCAGGTAAGCATCTGCAATCAGTCTACCTGCCAAATCCCAATGTGTGAAAAAAGCCAAAATAAAATAGGCATGGCTCCTGTCAACTTTAAGTGAAGGAAAAACTCCTATTTGAGCCTTGTTTACAAGAAGTAATTTGTGCGGCAAAAAGCTAGTGCCATTTAAGGCTGCTCTGTCTTATAAAAAAAATAAAAATAAGAAAAAAAAAAACAGTTTGAAAGAGCGAAAATCCCAGTATGAGAGTCAGGCATCTATAGAAGAGATGGCTTGATGAAGTTCTCTTCAGGTTTAAACATTATTGCTTACCTGATTTTCTTAGTAAACAAGGGTCATGTGATTATTGAAAGGTCTGCATGTACAGTTTTCTTCCTATTGTCTCATGACTCTCCATCAAACCGAGTCAACAAAACATGACAGAGGGGGCTCAATGACAATTAAGATCCTACAAGTGTTGTAGTAGGATGCTTATTTTCACAAGGAAAAGAAATCTAAACATAACTATCTCCACTGAAAGATACACTAATGCAGATATCGCAGAGGAGGTAAGAAGAGAAAAAGAGGAGGGTGAGAGAGAGGAAGAAAGAGACCTTGGGACCAGGGCTTCCTTAGTCCTGTGGCTCCCAGGCCTTGTTTATTTGCACATTTCCTAGTGAAACGCTGCTCAGTGGTGTCTGTGGGTGATAATCCAATACTACTAAAACAAACAAAGCCAAAAGCTACCCCTAAGACTTACCACGTTCCATCTTCAAAGTGTTTTTAAAGCATTCATCTAGGACTCTGTAACTGCTCTGCAGTTTTGCATTAGTTAAAATGCTCGTTTCCTAGAGATGTGGAGAGTCACCTGCAGAGTCCCAACTAATATGCAGAATATCTTGCTCCAGCCTAAGCTCACACCCTCCTTTCTCATAGAAGAACATTTAAAATATTCAAACAAGTAACTCCCCTAAGAGATGCCCTATTAAGAACGTAAAGTAGAATTCATGTTGTAATACTTCAATTCCACAGAATAGCCTTTGCTAAGACCACTTAAAAAAAAATTACAATCTCACCCATAAGATAGGATAATAATACCAATAATAATTCTCCCATGATCACCACCAATCCACATAGGCTGTCAGCAAAGTCCAGGAAAAGGGAGGAAAAATAAACATGGATACGGACTGAACACAACACGTGTATGTGTTCTACATGTACCAAGTCTTATTTTAAAATAAAACAAAAACATTCTGTACCCTTAGAACTAAAACCATTTTAAAATCAAATGATCAAAAAGTAACATCTCAATGCTTCTTTCATAGGCTTTATCAACTTAAAGAAAACTGAGCAGTGGAAAGAATTACACATTAAAGTTAGGAAAAAAATATGATTACATAAAAAATACCATCATATTGGTGACATTGCTTCCAAAATAATAAGATATTAATATATAAATAACATTAAATTTTATGCTCATTTTCAACTTTTGCTACACTTGGAGAACATGAACTGCTAAATCTCCCTTCCAGGACCTTGCATACTAACACAATATTTACCTTCAGGACAATTTCAGCAAGCACTTGAATCAAAACAAAACAAAACTAAAAATCAATTCTCACCCCCTTACTTTGTCCTTTGAATTTTCAAGTAAGAAAGTAATCTAGAGAGGGAGAAAAAAAACCCCACAAACTAAAAGCTTTAAACAACACCCACCTCAAATTTAAACCTCTGACCTAAAAACTGATAGCCATTTCCCAAAAGCAGAAGGAAATGGGCACAAAGTCAAGTCCACTACCAGCAGCAACACTGATGCTTCAAAGCTACCAAAACAAACACAACACATAAAATCTGCTCATCATCAAGCAAGATGAGTCAGAAGTACAGCACAAAAGAAAGACATTATAGTTCCAGAAAACATTTGTAACTTACACAGGCTACACAGTTTAAACTCAAGGATCGATCTACAAGATACAGAAACACACATTTAAAAGGGCAAGAAACCAAACCTGAAGACTATTCTGTAACACTACCACTGCCTGTTGCTATTGTTAATATAGCAACAATGGAGGTAATGCAAGCCTGGTTTTTTTAGGTACCTAAAGCTCTCTCCCTAAAATGCCCCTTACTAAACACGTCCCTGGTTTCAATTTCTCCTGCACTTAAAGGACACTTCAGTGAATTTAACATGAGTCATTTCACTGTCAACGTGTCCATGTAATTAAGTTGCCATGTGTCTAAAGTGCATCACTTGTAGAACAATTACTTAAGTCAAGCCAGCGCAAAGTGCCTGTATTGATGTCTGCATCACCACGCAATGATCATGCCATGGCCAAACTTCACAAGTGGAAGCACAGTAATGATGTTAAAGTGATTTCCAACAACAAATAGAGTGGATTCAAAAAGTAAGCATGACAGAAAGGCTAAGGGCTAGAGCTGTCACGGGTCTGCTGTGAAATGACAACAAAAAACCCCTGTAACATGTTACCAAAACATAATATGGCAAACATATTTTTGCAATACTCTGTAACATCTTCCCCACAAGACAGTGAAAAGGTTCCCAGAATATAAAGATTACACCACGCAAACTATGTCAGTAATTAACATGTCATCTTACACTTAACCCGCCTTTCCATTCCACGCAGCAATTGCTTAGGAGATTTGCCAGGTTTAAGAATCAGATAAGATAATTCAATACCAGCAAATTAATAGCAGAGAGGGAAAAACTGCAAAGGAAAAACCATACAGATCAATAATTACTAAGATCTGCCAGTTTCTCTGCTATCTATCTTGCACTGCTGTCTCCCGTGGAGAACGTGCATGCCAGCTTTAACATAACAGGATACTTAAGTCTTCCAACGTAACTGCCCAGCGGAGACATACACCAAACACGAGCAAAGCCCTCCTCCCAACACTTCCATGCCAAGCCTGAGGTATGAGTCACAAAAAAAGGTAGAGTGAAATATATCAGTTTTATTTTGTTGTCTGTCTTGTCCAGAAGCACCTTCCAATTTCCCCACTAACACAAGTTCTGGGAAGAACCAGATTTCATTCTCATCCTTCAATCACAGCAACAATTCACAAACTAAAGAGGAAATGGCCAAATTGAAGGCAGGAAGCCCACTGAGTTGTCTTCCTTGACATCATCTTTTAGATAGACAGATGCTTTTTTTACTCTTTTTTAATTGTAAAATCCATGTCAGTAGAATCTACCACACAGGAAACCTATGTCTTCAGTTAATTGATACATTTTCATCTTGACATTAATTTACTTTGCCCAAAAAGCTGGCTATTTTGAAACAGGAATCCATCCTGCCAGGTGCTGTAGACGCTACAAGTTACAGCCCTTGCTCCAGTAAGAAAGAACAAGACTACTCTCCCATTAAGAACTTTTTGTCTTAGAAATCAGGTGTTTCTGACCAGTTGACGTACATCATGAACCTTAAGCAAGTTGCAAAACAACTGTATTTCTTAAGTTACAAGATGGGTTATCATTTTCTCCAACATGACTTTTGCACAGCGCACTTTATATTCTGCCTTACAGAAATGTTCGCTATGGTAACCTCCCGGGCTACTGACAGCAGCCAGCTCCCATGAAGGAAGGAACAGCAAAGAAACAGCAAGGTAGGCCTTTTCTTTTGCTGTAAAACCTCTCCCACCAGTATTGTGCTATCATCATGTGTGCGGGTAAAACTGTCAGACATAAAGGTTACCGTGTAAAACCATTTTATAATGGCAACAAGTTTCTCCAAAGTAGATATAATTGTTCTGCTAAAGCACACATGTGACTGTGAAATGGACATCACTGGCCTATTTCTGAATAAATAGGGGCCCTCTGGAACTGCAATAGCGAATGTAGTTAGAAATTCACAATTAACTGCCTGCGTTGTTTTTATTTTCCTTTCATTATTTCCACTGTAGAGGGGAGCGGGAGGGTGTGGGGGGGGGTAGCCCTGGTAACAAGTTTGCAAAAGCCACAGACGGAAAACTTGCACAGTCCTTCCCATGCGGGCATTCTGCCCTCCCGTTTCCACCCGCCGCCGCCCGGGCGGGAGCCCTCCTGCTGCCGCTGCCCCGGCGCCGGTTCCTCCCC